>JAXCGZ010002816.1:0-7500 GCA_037179515.1 Halocaridina rubra | reverse complement strand
AGATTCAGTATCTCTGCGAAGTTTCTAGAGTTTCTGGAGGATGGACCCTATGGATCCATATCTCTGGCCTCTGCTCTTTACTTCAGAGTTGGCAGAGTAATACAATTTTGCGTTTTCACATTCATAGAAGGATCTAACTTATGTATGTAGAGAGCTTCTAGAATTTGCAGACGTCGAAAATGTTTTCTGTATGTAGTATCTTCGTATTTTCCTCCAACATTTACGTGTGATGGAAGCCTGGTGTTTTTTCATCATATGATTTTTGGGGCGCCTTCTTGTAAGTGAAATGTTAGTCTCTTTGCCAATTTAGTTGTTGTCATACAATATAAGACGATTGATATATATATATATATTATATATATATATATATATATATTATATATATATATATATATATATAATATATATATATATATATATATATATATATATATATATATATAATGCTTTCTTCTTTTGTTAGAGTTTTGGTCATCTGCTTACTTCAACGGAGGATGGCTTCATATCTAAATAACAACAATAACACCAACATCAAAAACAACAACAACAATAATAATAATAATAATAATAATAATAATAATAATAATAATAATAATAATAATAATAATAATAATAATAATAATAATAATAATAATAATAATAATAATAACAATAATGATAATAATACAAATAATAATAATAATAATAATAATAATAATAATAATAATAATAATAATAATAATAATAATAATGATAATAATAATAATAATAATAATAATAATAATAATAATAATAATAATAATAATTATAAACGTTTTTGCTGTTATATTTTATTTCAGTTGTTGGAAAACATACATCTGAGGTCATTATGACTTTCCTAAATCCCTGCAATTAGTAAAAACCTAACGATATATGTGAAAAAATGTTGTCATTTGTGGCTCTCGAGATTCTTACCATATCCTATTGAAAGATTCTAGAAGAAGCACACATACATACATACAGACATACATATACAATGGTCTCAATACCCCTTGTAATGGGATGGGAGTGGCTGAGTCAAAACAGATACGTTCACCATAAGTCAAGCACACCTCAATCACTCCTCTTAGCTCCTTTGGGATCAGGGATTGCCACACAAGAAAGCAGAAAGATAAATTATTAGTGATTAAATCACTTTATATATTATCCATAAATGCACGAATTTAGGTTATAAAATCATATCATTCAGTTCAAGTAAGGAGACGAAGCATTCAGAATTTGCGGTTTCTCTCTCGGGTACCCTAATACTCAGATAAATGACACACTCTAATAGAAATATACAATATTCTCCATAGTATGTCATTTAGTTCAGCAAGGAACAGATTTAGGGTCAACATCTGTTTCTGTAATATCACAATTAACAACTTCTTCTTCTTCTTCTTCTTCTTCTTCTTCTTCTTCTTCTTCTTCTTCTTCTTCTTCTTCTTCTTCTTCTTCTTCTTCTTCTTCTTCTTCTTCTTCTTCTTCTTCTTCTTCTTCTCTTCTTCTTCTTCTTCTTCTTCTTCTTCTTCTTCTTCTTCTTCTTCTTCTTCTTCTTCTTCTTCTTCTTCTTCTTCTTCTTCTTCTTCTTCTTCTTCTTCTTCTCCTCCTCCTCCTCCTCCTCCTCCTCCTCCTCCTCCTCTTCCTCTTCCTCTTCCTCTTCCTCTTCCTCTTCCTCTTCCTCTTCCTCTTCCTCTTCCTCTTCCTCTTCCTCTTCCTCTTCCTCTTCCTCTTCCTCTTCCTCTTCCTCTTCCTCCTCCTCTTCCTCTTCCTCTTCCTCTTCCTCTTCCTCTTCCTCTTCCTCTTCCTCTCCTCTTCCTCTTCCTCCTCCTCCTACTACTACTACTACTACTACTACTACTACTACTACTACTACTACTACTACTACTACTACTACTACTACTACTACTACTACTACTACTACTACTACTAGTAGTAGTAGTAGTAGTAGTAGTAGTAGTAGTAGTAGTAGTAGTAGTAGTAGTAGTAGTAGTAGTAGTAGTAGTAGTAGTAGTAGTAGTAGTAGTAGTAGTAGTAGTAGTAGTAGTAGTAGTAGTAGTAGTAGTAGTAGTAGTAGCAAAATATCATCATCGAATGCCTTTTTATTTTTCTTAAAATAAACGAGAATATTTGGAGCTTTAATATAAGCTGAACTATTGACTCATATTCGCAGTCTTTAAATATTTTTGAGAAATAGACGTGCTCGAGTTCCCTCTTTCGGAAAACTTTCCCTTGGTATATTTTTACCTGGATTATCTGATGGCCAGTGTCTTGTCCTACCAAATATAGAAGAGGCCATAAGAGATACGTCACTGATATAAAATGATTTTTAGGTTAAGCATGAATATGAACTTGCATTTTCTGAAGGAGGTGAATAATGCATTCAAAGCGTTACTAAGAATTTCGATAATGTAATACCAGTATGCATAAAAAAAAAATGAGAAAACAGGGATCTCAAGATATGATAAGACATTCTCTCACATTTCCCTAAGTCACACAGTTCGTGCCAATATTTTTTCCTTGCTAAGTTATGCCTTTCCATTTTAACACCTATTGTTCTCTTTATAATAGCTTTCACTCGAATTGCAGACTCACCTAATGAAGAAATTCCCGTTCATCGCTTTGAGAAGAGAATAGAAATGTCTACTCTTTTCATAAAGCATTGCAAGTTATTATGCAAGAAGATTGTTGACACTGGAAATATATTGTTGCCATTGAAAGGTTGGAAAGCTACGTAGAGGAGAAATAATTCATACCAAATCCAGGTATATATTTCATCTATTTATATGTCGCAAATAATCCCCATTCAGGAGCGGATAGACGCAGGTTGGAGCTGCGGGATTAAGACAGGAAGCCCTTCCTAACCACCTGTGACGTACTCGAACCAGTGTTTGCCAGGCTTATCACTTCCCGAATTGCGTGATCTATGCAATTTTCAAATGGCAAACCTATAATACCACCACAACATCCACTCTCGAGCATACTCCAACTTTTCTACCAATAAAGTTAACTATATATATATATATATATATATATATATATATATATATATATATATATATATATATATATATATATATATATATATATATATATATATATATATATATATATATATATATATATATATATATATATATATATACACTGGTTAACACCGTTAATGTGTGTATGTTTATGTGTGTGTGTGTATGTGTGTGTGTGTGTGTGGAGAGAGAGAGAGAGAGAGAGAGAGAGAGAGAGAGAGAGAGAGAGAGAGAGAGAGAGAGAGAGAGAGAGAGAGAGAGAGAGAGAGAGAGAGAGAGAGAATAATATATTGCTTCAAAAGAGAGGTAGTTCTTATCAATACAAAAATCTGCCAAACTAAGCTGGCCAAACTTACTGAAATTGTTTTATCGTATTCTTTGATGGTTTTATAGATGCGTATACAGGAAACTTGAATTAAGCGGAGTTTGTATCAAAACACTGCTTCTAACAGCGTAACGCAAACTGAATCTAGTCTTTGAGGCTGTCAAAAAGCAATTAGCAGAGTTAATCTGTGAGACCCTCTCTTAACATATCATTGACGATCATAATATTATCTTATCGTCTGCAGATCGATAGAAATCTAGGGGGTTCTTAGAGCTTTAATTTCGCTGTGGATCGACTTAGCAAGTACAACATGGTTCGTAAAAGCACCATTCTCCAATTTATGCTATCCTTGTGCTTGCAGGAATCTACTTCAAGTTTTAAATCTGCCTGAATATCGGAATAGTCTCGTTACAAGGTTATTGTTTCCATTTGATTTCTTCAAGCTGTAAATCAGATACTTATTGGCATTTGTTTTTCTCTCAGTGAATGCCGAGACTCTCTTTTCTTTCTGTAAAAGAGTAAAATATGCTTATCTTCACTCATAAATAATATTTCTCTCTCTTTCGCTCGCTCTCTGGAAAAGAAGGTAGTGTATTTGCTTGCAGGTGAGAGTGCTTGTTTTGTGTCCGGCTTTAAAATATGTTTTACGAAGTAAAGCATTACTTGTCAGAAAGATGTACAAAACTTTTAGACGAATTCTTAATTGGCAAGCAAACTTAAAGGTGAAAATGGGTAAAGGATATGAATGCCTAAATATATTCTCGGGTTTAACCAAACTCACTTTTTCAAGCACAATTTCAGCTTCAAAAGAGAAAATCCTAATATTCCCAAGTTCAGTAATGAAAATATGTGTTAAGTGTGTGTGTGTGTGTGTGTGTGTGTGTGTGTGTGTGTGTGTGTGTGTGTGTGAGTCTGTGTGTGTGTGTGTGTGTGTGTTTGCGTGTGTGTGTGTGTGTGTGTGTGTGTGTGTGTGTGTGTGATTACCTAATTGTGATTACCTAATTGTGTTTACGGGAAAGAGCCCAAAGCTCGTATCTTCCCGTCTCCTGATCGGTTCCATTTTTAGACTTAGTGATACTTATCATACCTGTCCTTAAAACTATGGATTGAGGTAGCATTAACTACCTCCTCGCTTAGCGAATTCCAATTATCAACTACTCTTACACTGAAAAAGTATTTCCTTACATCCTGCAAACAAGTTTTCTTCCGAAGCTTCAAACTATGACCTCTAGTTCTAGAGCCAGCCATATCGAAATATCGATCCCTATCCACTCTATCATAACCATGAAGGAATTTAAAGACTGTCACCATATCCCCCCTTACTCTTCTAGCTTCGAGTGATGGCAAGTCTAATTCCCTCAGCCTCTCATCATAACCGAGATTGCGTATTTCTGGCACCAGTTTTGTGGCATGTCTTTGAACTTTTTCAAGCTTAGCTATGTGCTTTTTCAAGTGCGGATTCCAAAAGGGGGCTGCATATTCGAGTTTTGGCCTCACATAGGTTACATAAATATTTCTGAACATTTCCTTGTCCATGTGCCTGAAGGCTACCCTTACATTTGATAAGAATGCATATGCTGCCCTTACTACGCCATTTATATGTATTTCTGGAGACAAATCTGCCAATATGTTTACTCCTAGATCTCTCTCATTTTCTGTCTCCTGAAGTTGTACTCCAGCCACCGAGTAGTCAAGCTTGGGCCTTCTTGCACTTGTACCCATTCTCATTACCTTACATTTTGAGGTATTGAATTTCATTAGCCACTTTTCTGACCACTCATGCAGATTATTTAGATCCTCCTGAAGTTCTCTACCATTGTTCTCGTTTTTTACTTTCTTCACAATCTTTGCATCATCTGCAAACATATTCATGAATGAATTTACAGACTCTGGTAGGTCATTTACATATACAAGGAACAAAAGTGGCCCTAAAACTGAACCCTGTGGAACTCCACTACTAACTCTTCTCCATTCAGACACTGAGTGTCTTACTCTAACCCTCTGTTCCCTTCCTTCTAAGTAAGTTTTTATCCATTCCAAGACATTTCCACCTATTCTAGCCATTGATTGCAGCTTCCTAATAAGTCTCCCATGTGGAACAGTGTCAAACGCTTTCTGGAAGTCTAGGAATATGCAATCTGCCCAGCCCTCTCTTTCCTGTAAGATTTGGCTTACCTCATCATAAAATTCTAATAAGTTTGTTACTGTTGATCTTCCTTCTCTGAAGCCATGTTGCCTCACTGACAAAAAGTTGAAGGATTCCAAGTGAAGAGAGATATGTTTCCTTAGTAGTTTCTCCATAACTTTGCAAACTATGCTGGTCAAGGAAACTGGTCTATAGTTCAGAGCCGTATCCCTCCTTCCCTTTTTGAAGATAGGTATCACATTTGCTTGTTTCCAGCATCTTGGAATCTCCCCCCGACTCCAATGACTCCTTAAATATGATACTTAGTGCCACTGATATTGTGTTTGCGCATTTTTTAAGCACATGAGGGGATATGTCATCAGGACCTGTAGCTTTATGAACATCTAAATCCATCAGCGCTTTGCATACCTCTGTGGCTGTAAGGTTGATGTTCTCTAATACCGGCCCTTGAGCTTCTATCACTGCAATCTGAGGGGGTGGGGTATTTTCTACTGTAAATACTGACTGAAACTCCTTGTTCAATTCTTTGCAGATCTCTTCGTCCGTCTCAGTGATGCTTCCATCCGCTCTCTTTAGCCTTAAAACCTGTTCTTTTACCTTCAGTTTTCCTCTGATAAAGCTGTGGAAAAGCTTGGGATTTTCTTTCGCCTTCCTGGTGATGTCCCTCTCATAATCTTTCTCTGCCTCTCTCCTTTTACTTAGGTAGTCATTTCTTGCTCTTTTGTAGGTTTGCCAGGCATTTATGTTTTTTCTCCTCCTATACCTTTTCCAGCATTTGTCTCTCCACTCCTTAGCTCTTTTACACCCATTATCGAACCATTTCTCTCTGGCATGAATTACACCTACTTTGGTGACAGGTATGCAGCAATCTACAATCTTCCCATATTTCTCACAAAAGATGTCATACATTTCTTGTACAGATTTGTTGTAAAATAAGGTTCTCCAGTCAATAACTGCAAAAAGCTCATTCATTTTGATGTAATCTCCTTTCTGATAGTTCCTCCTCATGTCCTCAGTGCCTCTACTCTCAGGAAGAATGTCTTCAATGATATACTCCATCAACAACACACAGTGGTCACTCTTTCCAATTGGTGGTTCATACTCAATATTTTCAATATCCAACACATTATCTGTGAACACCAGATCAAGTAGTGATGGCTCATCCCCACCCCTGGCTCTTGTTGGTTCCATTACATGTTGGTGTAGGAAATTCCCTTGTACGCAATCTAGGAATCTTGCCCCAAAGGAGTCCTCACCACTGTGTGGGTCAAGATTTATCCAATCTATCTCTTTATGATTAAAGTCTCCCATAATCAAAATCCTACATTTTTTCTCCCGCGCCATGTTAACAACTGAGTTTATGACTTCAATCGTACCTATATGACTTTCCTCATAAATTTCAAGCCTATTTTGGTTCCTTGGTGGGTTGTATACAACAGTTATTATAATGCTCTCTGACCCAGTATTTATGCGAGCAACAAGAAATTCCCTGAACTCACTTTCTATAGCCAAGTTTATCTCTTCAACTTGAATCCTCTCACTTATGAGCAGTGCTATCCCTCCACCAGTCCTCTCAGATCTTTCGACCCTTAGTATTCTGAAGCCCTTAGGAAAAACTGTGACACTGTTTATGTCCTCACTCAACTTAGTCTCTGTAATTGCTACTATATCTGCCTTACTGTTGTGAATCCTATCTTTTAATTCTACTGCCTTACCAGCTAATCCATCAGCATTTGTGTATAACAATCTTAATGAGGCCCCATCCCCTGATCTTCTGTCATTATCTTCTTTATCTCCCCTTTGTCTGGAAGTATTCCGTAACGAAAATTTTTCTTCTCTTCTTCATTTCTTTCATCATTTAACCTTCTTGCCTCTTGCAACAAGTTTTTGATCTTTCCCATCTCTTCCTGTGTTCTGTATCGTCTAATGAACACTTCTTTGCATTCTTGAAGGTCTTTTAGACTTTTTTTTCTCAACAATATTTCCCTACATGTCTCCCCCTCTCT
>JAXCGZ010002815.1:25000-30000 GCA_037179515.1 Halocaridina rubra | reverse complement strand
TTTCAGGTAATTTGTATATTGACCGATAATTTTAGGTAATTAACATATTGACCGATAATTTTAGGTAATTTACATATCGACCGATAATTTTAGGTAATTTACATATTGACCGATTATTATATGTAATTTCCATATTGACCGATAATTTTAGGTAATTTACATATTGACCGATTATTTTATGTAATTTTACACATTGACCGATAATTTTAGGTAATTTACATATTGACCGATAATTTTAGGTAATTCACATATTGACCGATAGTTTTAGGTAATTTACATATTGACCGATAAATTTAGGTAATTTACATATTGACCGATAATATTATGTAATCTACATATTGACCGATAATTTTAGGTAATTTACACATTGACCGATAATTTTAGGTAATTTACATTTTGACCGATAAATTTGGGTAATTTGCATATTGACCGATAATTTTATGTAATTTACATATTGACCGATCATTTTTGGTAAATTTTCATATTGACTAATTTTGCACATTACGACATATTCATTCTTTCATTTATGTATTTATGCGTGTATACTTTCGATTTGTATGTATAAATACATATACTTTATTTGCCTTGATGTCGTTGGCACTTCTCAGGTATTATATATTTATTATTAACATTTCCCATGTTCATATGTTGTCGCTGTTTCTCAGTAACCCATTGAAAACTAGCGTTTGGTTTTGCCGCAGTTTTTTATGGCTGGATGCCAGTCCCGTTACTTACCTGCTGCATTGAGTCTGGCTTGGGACTGGCTTACTTGACCTGGTAGCGTCCGCGACTCTGAGGCGTCAGGTCGAGGGTTCGCGCCCCGTCACGGTCTGAGGTTAGCAAGGGCATGCACTCAGGGTAACGATTACATCTGCCAAAAAAAGTCCTTCGCTAGAAGGCAACCGCCCTAGCCCTCTGTAGTCTCCGTGGCAAAATAGTAGCGTCCGCGACTCTGAGGCGTCAGGTCGAGGGTTCGCGCCACGTCACGGTCTGAGGTTAGCAAGGGCATGCACTCAGGGTAACGATTACATCTGCCAAAACAAGTCCTTCGTAAGAAGGCAACCGTCCTAGCCCTTGGTAGAAAAGGGAGTCCGTGACGTAAAACCGGAAACGGAAAACTCATTGTTTGGATTACATACTATTTTGAAATTTAAATGAAATTATATTATAGTAAATTCCCTGCGCACCTGCGTTCTAGTTCAAGGCGGGGCGATTGGAAGGGCATCCAGTCTTCATTCCCCAGCTTCATTCCGTCTGGACCCACCCCCAAATGGGGGGGTGATAGTGACACGTAAAGCGTAATAAAAAAATTCACCATATCCAATACGAACCCAGGAAAAAAAGGTCACAGGAAAAGTCTAACCTAATCTAAACTAATTAAACCTAACCTGACCTGTGAATTTTTTTCCTGTGAATGTATTACCGGACACGTCCAGGACACGGTCTGCCACTGTATAAACAATCTCATTTATCTGAATAAAATGAATAATTGATTAATAACAAACAAAGAAAACGGATTATTGGCAGTGAAAATTCTAGACATCTTGAGTGCTCTTGATATCTCATGGTGTAGCAATCGTGTAAATAAATATTGTTTGTGTTGCTTGTGTGTGTGCGTGCGTGCGTGCGTGCGTGTGTGTGTGTGTGCGTGTTTATGTATGTGTGTGAGATAGATAGATAGATAGATCGAAAGAGAGAGAGAGAGAGAGAGAGAGAGAGAGAGAGAGAGAGAGAGAGAGAGAGAGAGAGAGAGAGAGAGAGAGAGAGAGAGAGAGCAGTATGACATATCGAGAAAGATTAATAAAGTATATTTCTATTTCTACGTTACATGAAAACATTTATACCATTGTCATCAGTCTAAGAAGAGAATGTCAGATATTTATTTTTGGCTTTTCTCTCTCTCTTTCGATCGATCGATCGATCCAATTCTTTGTCTATCTATCTATCTCTCTATCTATCTATCTTTCCATCTATCTATCTATCTATCTATCTATCTATCTATCTATCTATCTATCTATCTATCTATCTGTCTGTCTGTCTGTCTATCTATCTATATCTAGCTATATCACAGATACATTATCCGCTTATCATTTAAGAATATTTGTTGTTTAATGGTTTGTATGTGTTTGTTGGCTTTGAGTCAGTTCTTTCCACGTTTTCCAGTTAACGTTCGTTCCGGTTTTACGTCACGGACTCCCTTTTCTACCAAGGGCTAGGACGGTTGCCTTCTTGCGAAGGACTTGTTTTGGCAGATGTAATCCTTACCCTGAGTGCATGCCCTTGCTAACCTCAGACCGTGACGGGGCCACGTTTTCTTACTAACGTTTCCCCTAATTTTTTCCTCTGTCAACCCTTTTCTTTCCATTTTGTTATTTATTCAGATAACTGTACATGGGGACATGTGCACATGGGCGCTCCCAGTGATACTGCAGTTGATAAACATTACAATCTATATTTGGTCATGTATGAATAAAATATCCTTTCATTCCAGTTTCTTTTTTCTCATCTTTTTCCATTTTTTTTTATTATTTATTCAGATAACTGTACATGTGGACATGTGCACATAGGTACTCCCAGTCATATTGCAATTGATAAACATTACAATCTATATTTGGTCACGTATAAATAAAATATTCTTTCCAATTTCTTCTTTTTCATCTTTTTCCATTTTTTATTTATTTATTCAGATAACTGTACATGGGAACATGTGCACATGGGCACTCCCAGTGATACTGCAGTTGTTAAACATTACAATCTATATTTGGTCATGTATAAATAAAATATTCTTTTCTTTCCAATAAATAAAATATTCTTTTCTTTCCAATTTCTTCTTTCTCATCTTTTTCCATTTTTTTTTATTTTATATCATTACCGTATTCTCCTTATTTCATATTTTTTTCTTTATAATTTTTTCTTAACTCTCTTCCTTTTTTTATTACAGTATTTCATTTATTTTCTTTCTAAATGTTATGCTATTCCCATTAGCTTTTTATTCCTTATTTATTTTTTTTTCTTTTTAGCCATTTCCATCTTCGTTTTATTTTTTTTATTTATTTTTATTGTATATTTTTAATGAGTTTTTCCATTTTCTTTTTATTTATTTAATTTCCTTTTAATTTTTTTGCCTATCTCCTCTTTCTTTTATTTCATTTTTTTTCTATTTTTTTAATACCTGTGTCATAGTTCTCCCTTTTATTTTTGTTTTGTTTTTCTATTCATCCATGCGTCAACCAAGGCCATTTTCTTTATTATTTTTCGATTTTCCTTTCAAATTTTTATCATTCCCATATTTTTTTTAATATATATATTTTTTTCTGTTTTTTTTTCTTTTCATCCATGCGTCATCCAAAGGCCATTTTCTTTATTATTTTTCGATTTTCCTTCCAAATTTTTATCATGTCCATATTTTTCTGTTTTTTTTTTCTTTTCATCCATGCGTCAAAACCAAGTCCATTTTCTTTATTATTTTTCGATTTTCCTTCCAAATTTTTATCATTCCCATATTTTTTCAATATATATATATATTTTTTCTTATTTCTCTTTAAACCCTGTTTCATCCATTTCCTTTTTCTCTTATTTAATTTTATTAAATTTATTTCAAATTTTGTCATTTCCATCTACCCTTTTTTAATTATATTTAATTTTCCTTTTTTAATTTTTCCTGTTTCATCCATTTCCTTTTTCTCTTATTTCATTTTATTAAATTTATTTCATAAATTTTGTCATTTCCATCTTCCTTTTTTTAATTTTATTTAATTTTCCTTTTTTCCTTTTTCCTGTTTCATCCATTTCCTTTTTCTCTTATTTCATTTTATTAAATTTATTTCATAAATTTTGTCATTTCCATCTTCCTTTTTTTAATTATATTTAATTTTCCTTTTTTTCCCTTTTCCTGTTTTATCCATTTCCCTTTTTACCTTTTTCCTGTTTTATCCATCTCCCTTTTTTCCTTTTTCCTGTTTTATCCATTTCCCTTTTTTTTCCCTTTTCCTGTTTTATCCGTTTCCCTCTTTTCCTTTTTCCAGTTTTATCCATTTTCCCTTTTCTTTTATTTTACATGATTAATTTTCCTTCCCAAGTTTGATGTCATTCTTCCTTTTATAAAATTACATTTAATTTATTTTTTTTTAGTCACTGTGGCTCAAGCGGTAGCGTCCGCGACCCTGAGGCTTCAGATCGAGGGTTCGCGCCCCATCACGGTCTGAGGTTAGCAAGGGCATGCACTCAGGGTAACGATTACATCTGCCAAAACAAGTCCTTCGCAAGAAGGCAACCGTCCTAGCCCTTATTAGAAAAGGGGACCCGTGACGTAAAATCGGAACACATTTGATTTAATTTTTTAATTCCCTTTTAATGCATGTGGCATCTATCTCCCCTTTTCTTCAGGAGTGCCAAACCTTTGGCACGGCTTGAAGTTGGCAGGACAAAAAGTCAACCGATGATGGCCAATGGTGATGAAATTCCGATACTGTAGAAAAAAAAAAGGAAAAATAAAAGAAAATGATTTAAAGTGGTTTGGCACTGTTTTTCTTCTGGGTAAAGTGCCATTATTGGCGACAGCTAAATTTCGCTTTTTTAATTTTCGCAAATGATTTTTTCTCTAAAGGGGGGTTTACACGGTCAAACGGTTCGTCGAACGCGGTTCGACAGACAAGTGTTTGAAGTGATGTTCGAACGTGTGGACGGGGTATTCAAACACTTGTCTGTCCAACCCTATGAACCGTTTGACCGTGGAAAACGCCCTTTAGTCTCAACGAGTTAAGAGGAGTAATTGGGATAAATGATCTCCTGGTGAATGTGTGCTTCGACTCGGCCACCCCTCTTACGTTTGGGAGTGCGGTTGTTGTATATATATGTCTCTCATGTGATTTTATTTCATGTCACATTATTTGCGACTATTTTGGGCCATTCCTAAAATAAACATATGACCTACCTCAATCGCAGATGAAACACTTGTGTTCAAAATGTATTTATCGGTTAGTTTAGGTTAGGTTAACCTA
>JAXCGZ010002815.1:5000-20000 GCA_037179515.1 Halocaridina rubra | reverse complement strand
ATTATTATTATTATTTTTATTATTATTATTATTATCAGTAGTAGTAGTAGTAGTGGTGGTGGTAGTAGTAGTAGTAGTAGTAGTAGTAGTAGTAGTAGTAGTAGTAGTAGTAGTAGTAGGAGTAGGAGTAGTCGTCCTCAAAGAAGCCCGAGAGATGCAAGGTATCGTTCATTGCAGAACTTGTCAAGATTCTTTGCGTTAGGTAACAAAAGAAAAAAGTAACTCTCTCTCTCTCTCTCTCTTGTTAGTATGCAGCAATGTTTTATCAATATGTACACCTCCCTGTAAACCATGTTCAATTCTTGGTTTTATATCCATTTGAAGCATTATTTGTATGAACTCATGTAATGTCTGACGCCTTGGCGCAATAAATTAATAAAATAAAATAAAAATAATCTCTCTCTCTCTCTCTCTCTCTCTCTCTCTCTCTCTCTCTCTCTCTCTCTCTCTCTCTCTCTCTCTCTCTCTCTCTCTCTCTCTCTCTCTCTCCTCTCTCTCTCTCTCTCTCTCTCTCTCTCTCTCTCTCTCTTCTTGAAAGTTTGGAGAAATTATCTGTATTAAGCTGTCATGCATTGTAATTTTTTTTATGATTCATTATAATGACGCCGTGAAAGTCAAAGTAAAAAAAAAAAGATAAGATTTTAATGTATTAAAATATAGTATTTTATTACTGTGTCATAAAATATTTAAAAGCTTAATTGATATAGTAAATAATGAATAATCCTTTTAAGTATTTTGATTATAAAAGATCAACGTAAAAAGGATTTGTGAATTTTTACCGTCAATTTTCGACGTTATTCATTTATGCAATAAGTAAATGGTGCAAAATAAATGAATAATGAATATATTAATTCATTAATTGATAATTATTTACTATTTATAAGAAAAATTAAGTAATAATACATTTCATTATATAGACGAAATGACAGTATATACAATGCATAGAGAAAAATTTATGAATAGCATTATTCATTCATACATACGATGATACATACATACATACTTATGTATACATTAATACATATGTATACATTCATACATACATACGGACACTTGTTAGGTCATGCATGTATATGTTCATACATACTTCCGATCATGCAAAATAGCGTACATACATGCACTCATTCATACATACATACATGCATGCATACCAAGAGACAACAAAGCTTAGCAACCTAAAAATATTTTTGCATATAGACATACATGCATACATCTACGCATTCATTCATATATACATATAATACATACATACATATATACATACATACATAAGCAAGGACATGCTTACATGTATACATGCATAAGTACATATATAAATCCATACATACATGTATACATATAAATGCGTAAATATCCACATACATACATACATACATACATACATATGCAGATACATAGGTACCGCGTGACTACGATACGGCTGGGATTGTCTGTTTTTAGGGATTGGAAGGCAGCCAGGAGAGCGATACCGACTCGCTGAATATTCATATCTTAGCCAATTAAATGACTAAATTAGCCATATGAATGGGAGGATCTCTCTCTCTCTCTCTCTCTCTCTCTCTCTCTCTCTCTCTCTCTCTCTCTCTCTCTCTCTCTCTCTCTCTCTCTCTCTCTCTCTCTCTCTCTCTCTCTCTCTCTCTCTCTCTCACCCATGAGGGTTATTTTTTATAATGTAAAAAATGCCTACTGTGTATGTATGGAATAATAATAATAATAATAATAATAATAATAATAATAATAATAATAATAATAATAATAATAATAATAATAAAAATATTGAAATTAAAGTGTGGACAGAAGAAGAATAAAAACAAATTATTTCTTCCATTTTCTTGTCCTTTTTTCTCTTCCTTCATCACTTTTCCATATTCTTTTTCTTTCCTTCTCTTCCTGGTCCATTTTTCTCATCCATGACCGCTTTTCTAAAGGGGGGTTTACACGGTCAAACGGTTCGTCGAACGCGGTTCGACAGACAAGTGTTTGAAGTGATGTTCGAACGTGTGAACGGAGTATTTGGTTGTCGAACACGGAACGTGGTTCACACGGTCAAACGGTTCGTCGAACGCGGTTCGACAGACAAGTGTTTGAAGTGATGTTCGAACGTGTGAACGGGGTATTTGGTTGTCGAACACGTTCCGTGGATTACACGGTCAAACGGTTCGTCGAACGCGGTTCGACAGACAAGTGTTTGAAGTGATGTTCGAACGTGTGAACGGGGTATTTGGTTGTCGAACACGTTCCGTGGATTACACGGTCAAACGGTTCGTCGAACGCGGTTCGACAGACAAGTGTGAACGAGGTATTTGGTTGTCGAACACGGAACGTGTTCGACAACCAAATACCCCGTTCGCACGTTCGAACATCACTTCAAACACTTGTCTGTCGAACCGCGTTCGACGAACCGTTTGACCGTGTAAACCGCCCTTAAGCTTTTTATCTTTAGTTATCTTCCTTTATCTCAATTCTGCGTTCTTCGTCCTTTCCCAATGGGACTGTCCTTGCATCTTAAGAGGGGGAAGGAGTTGAAGGGGGGTAGGATCTGTAGGGGGAGGTGGGGGGGAGATGGGAGGGTTAATGGGGAGGTGCATCTTGATTAGTAATTAGTTTACAAATTTGAGCGGTCGGTAACGAAATTAGAAAATGGTCTTATATCCAGTGGCACTCAATTTGAATATTTTTCATTTATATATATTTTGACAAATATAATTGATCTCATTTTTTTTGTTCATGCTATTTCTGTGTTGAGAATGCAGTTATGAAATAAAATGAAGTCATATTTTTTTATATATGTGAACTTTGAATTTTTTTACATTTATATACCTGTTTTTTGTTTATTATTATTGGCAGTAGTAGTAGTAGTAGTAGTAGTAGTAGTAGTAGTAGTAGTAGTTATTATTGTTGTAGCATAAAGAGAAACAACGAAGGTGGCCTTAGAAGGGCGTCGTACTACATTCAAGCTGATATCTACGAGAAAGTAGATCCATAAGCGAGAAGTGGATATGGTACCGGGTAAGGTGTTGTAGAGAAATGGTTGGGCGAAGCTCTGCCGAGTTTATCACTTTTAAAACAGTGGTTCTTAACCTTTCTTCTTCTTCTTCTTCTTTTTTTTTTTTTAGTCCTCGCCTTGACGTCCTGCATCTCCATTTTCACATATTCAGTTACCTTTTTCTTCGTAATCAACAGTTTTTCTCATGCTCATATAGGGTTTCCGATTTTTACTAACCTCATGAAAACTAGTGAATACTTATGGATCATTTTTAATGGCCAGATGATGACCTCCCTGAGTCCATTCGTCTTCATTGATTCGAGCTTGGGACCGGTCCTGAGTTGCATTTTTCGATGGTTTTGGTGGGGTTACTGTTTCTTACTAGCTTCTTAGAGACTAAAGGGGGGGGGTTTATACGGTCAAACGGTTCGTCGAACGCGGTTCGACAGACAAGTGTTTGAAGTGATGTTCGAACGTGTGAACGGGTATTTGGTTGTCGAACACGTTCGATAAACATGTTCGATAACCAAATACCTCGTTCACACGCTCGAACATCTCTTCACACACTTGTCTGTCGAACCGCATTTGACGAACCGTTTGACCGTGTAAAACCCCCTTAATGTTTACTTTAATCAGGGTTTGAGACGGACACCAAGTTTACCTGACAAGGTTTCCCAACAGTAGAGTAATTACATATCCCCCTGAATTAAATAAAAAAAAATATGCATATTTTTTCTTTTAATTGTTTTTAATATTCATCATAACATGCAGAAAATTTTGGGAATATTTTTCAAATACACGTTTTTTTTGTTTCTTCCGGGCTCGTACACCATCATTGGAAATTACTTTCGGCTACCTAGGGGGCACGACGCGCCCCCTTGGTTTAGAACCTCTGTTCTAGAGATGGGGAAACTACCGCTCTTCTAGTACATTGTATATACCTATTTCCTTCCTATGTTAGCTAGTGTCCTCGTTTTTTTCCACAAATGGTTTAGAATATTGTTGTCCTAAGAGCTTGGCTTAGGCTCAGGTTGGTTATATATGATAATGATTATTATTATTATTATTATTATTATTATTATTATTATTATTATTATTATTATTATTTAATTGTACTTTATAATGCATTGACGTATTTAAGTATTTCAATTTTTTTCATTACCTCCCTCTGTAGGACATCGAACCTGGGTACTGGAAGAGTGGAATCCTTTTCATCATGTCCCGGGATCAAATCTCCTTAGGACTGGACAAATTTAATAATAATAATAATAATAATAATAATAATAATAATAATAATAATGGGCTTCAACTGACGCCTTCTTTTATATAATATAAGCGCCAAAATTAACGGCACCAAAAGGTCCCCCCCTCGACAGCTGGATGCCCAAAGTGAGTGTATGTCTTGGCTTCAATTGACGCCCTTACTGGATGTCTTGTCGAGGCACTTTTACGGATTCTGGTTTCCGCTTTTCTTGAAATTTGACGCTTTTTGGCGTCTCAGATAATTATTTACTGACAAACTTCTCTAAATACCTTAAATGTTATTGCTTCAGGTGATGTGGATACGATATTGATATATATATATTTTTTTAATGTTTTGAGTTTATTATGATTATAACCAATTTTTTTTTTCAAATCTTTAATAAGGGATAATTTTATTATGAACATTGTTTAAACGTGCAGTTATATGAAAGGTGTTTTATCATATTCTTTAAATAGTTATTATTTCCGAAATTTCCTAAATGATAAAGCTTCTTTAACCCAGATATTGTTGACATCTTTTTTTATTTGATAAAGAGCAAATGTTTTTATTTTTGTATAATGTTGAGTTCATTGCATTTTTTTTTTAAATCTTGATTTAGAGAAATGTTATTGCAGATCAGTTTTTATTATGAGTGTGACACCAGGACAGGCAAGAAAATTGTCCTCGTCGGGCCCGGGCACCAAGAAAGCAATTTATACTTGCTTTGAATGTAAAGGTATTTTTTTTCTGTGATATTTTTACCTCGAATGGTAAGGGGTAAACTCCCTAGTGTAACATTATCAGGTCCTTAAAGGTTACACAACGCAAGAAGCCCTAAATGTTATAGGTAAAAATTATAATTTTAAAGGCAAGAGGGGTGATGTTTTGAACTTTTAAAAATGCAGTATGAATTTCATTAAATGTCTAAGGTCTAATAAAGGCTAAAATGGCAAAACTTTTAAACTTTTGGATAATGTATTTAATTATATCCAGAGTATCATTAGAAAGACGCACTTTACAAGTATCTTTAGATAATTCATTCTTAACGGTAAAATATCCTGTGTGGTTAAAACAGATGGTACACATTCCCTTAAACATTTTAGGTTTCAGAAAGGATATAATTGCAAACAACACTAAAGCTTTGAAGTATTAAATGGTTTAATCTTCTTCTTCTTCGTCTACATCTTTTCCCACTTTTATGTGGGGTCGATGTTTCTGGCCAGTCATCTGTACTGGCCATATTTTGGTTTTGGCAAAATTTTTATGGCCGGATTCCCTTCCTACCACCAACCCTCCCCATCTACCCGGGCTTGGGACCGGCACCAAGTTGAGGCTGGCTTGCCCCCCTCAGTGGCTGGGTTTATTGGGCAGACCTACAATTCAAATATCTCTTAAACATTATTCTTAAAGTGTTGTCGGTTTTAAGTCACGTACTCCCTGTTCTTATTAGGGCTAGGACGTAGCCTTCTTGCGAAGAACTTTGGTTTTGACAATTGTGATCACTATCCAGGGTGAATGCCCTTTCTATCCTCAGACCGTGGTGGGTCGCGAACCCTCGACCTAACGAATCAAAGTCGCGAGCGTTACCACTCAGCCACGCTGCATCATAAACTTTTAAGCACATGTAAAAGGTCTTGGAAATGCAGAACTGTGATCGCTATCTAGGGTGAATGCCCTTTCTAACCTCAGACCGTGGTGGGCCGCGAACCCTCGACCTAACGAATCAAAGTCGCGGGCGTTACCACTCAGTCACGGTGCGCCATAAACTTTTAAACACATGTAAATGGTTTTGGAAATCCAGATGTGTGATCGCTATCCAGGGTGAATGCCCTTTCTAACCTCAGACCTTAGTGGACCGAGAACCCTCGACCTAACGAATCAAAGTCGCGAGCGTTACCACTTAGCCACGATGCATCATAAACTTTTAAGCATATGTAAAAGGTCTTGGAAATCCAGAGCTGTGATCGCTATCCAGGGTGAATGCCCTTTCTAACCTCAGACCGTGGTGGGCCGCGAACCCTCGACCTAACGAATCAAAGTCGCGAGCGTTACCACTCAGCCACGCTGCACCATAAACTTTTAAACACATGTAAAAGGTCTTGGAAATTCAGAGCTGTGATCGCTATCCAGGGTGAATGCTCTTTCTAACTTCAGACTGTGATGGACCGCGAACCCTCGACCTAACGAATCAAAAGTCACGAGCGTTACCACTCAGCCACGGTGCATCATAAACTTTTAAACACATGTAAATGGTTTTGGAAATCCAGATGTGTGATCGCTATCCAGGGTGAATGCCCTTTCTAACCTCAGACCTTAGTGGACCGAGAACCCTCGACCTAACGAATCAAAGTCGCGAGCGTTACCACTTAGCCACGATGCATCATAAACTTTTAAGCATATGTAAAAGGTCTTGGAAATCCAGAGCTGTGATCGCTATCCAGGGTGAATGCCCTTTCTAACCTCAGACCGTGGTGGGCCGCGAACCCTCGACCTAACGAATCAAAGTCGCGAGCGTTACCACTCAGCCACGCTGCACCATAAACTTTTAAACACATGTAAAAGGTCTTGGAAATTCAGAGCTGCGAACGACAGCGTGAGAAGATAATCAAATAATAACATTCAAATTTAATCATTTCTCAAATATTATTTCATTATAAATGATAATTTTCACCCATGATTAATTGCATCAAATTCATCCGTGATTAAATATTTCTTGTTCATTCGTTTATGTTACTTGTTCTCCAGTATCTCTGTTCGTCTGTTCTGCAGTTGCTTGTTCTCCAATATCTCTGTTCGTCTGTTCTGCAGTTACTTGTTCTCCAGTATCTCTGTTCGTCTGTTCTGCAGTTGCTTGTTCTCCTGTATCTCTGTTCGTCTGTTCTGCAGTTACTTGTTCTCCAGTATCTCTGTTCGTCTGTTCTGCAGTTGCTTGTTCTCCAATATCTCTGTTCGTCTGTTCTGCAGTTACTTGTTCTCCAGTATCTCTGTTCGTCTGTTCTGCAGTTGCTTGTTCTCCAATATCTCTGTTCGTCTGTTCTGCAGTTGCTTGTTCTCCAATATCTCTGTTCGTCTGTTCTGCAGTTGCTTGTTCTCCAATATCTCTGTTCGTCTGTTCTGCAGTTACTTGTTCTCCAACATCTCTGTTCGTCTGTTCTGCTGTTGCTTGTTCTCCAATATCTCTGTTCGTCTGTTCTGCAGTTACTTGTTCTCCAGTATCTCTGTTCGTCTGTTCTGCAGTTGCTTGTTCTCCAATATCTCTGTTCGTCTGTTCTGCAGTTACTTGTTCTCCAGTATCTCTGTTCGTCTGTTCTGCAGTTGCTTGTTCTCCAGTATCTCTGTTCGTCTGTTCTGCAGTTGCTTGTTCTCCTGTATCTCTGTTCGTCGGTTCTGCAGAAATTTTCCTCACTAACTGTCCTTGGTTATTGTGTTCTCTTTCCTTTTCTTTCGGTATTAATTGTGTTCTCTTTCTTTTTCTTTCGGTATTAATTGTGTTCATCTGTTCTTTAGAACTCATGTTGCCTCTAATAATCTTGATTTAGTATTATCTTTATATTGTTCTCTATGCTTTCCTTCGGTATTAATTGTGTTCATCTGTTCTTTAGAACTCTTGTTACCTCTAATAATCTTTATTTACTATTCTTGCTATATTGTTTTCTTTTCTTTCGGTTTTAATTGTGTTCATCTGTTCTTTAGAACTCTTTGTTGCCTCTAATAATCTTTATTTAGTATTCTTGTTATAGTGTTTTCTTTCCTTTTCTGTCGGTATTAATTGTGTTCATCTGTTCTTTAGAACTCCCGTTGCCTCTAATAATCTTTATTTAGTATTCTCATTATATTGTTTTCTTTTCTTTTCTTTCGGTATTAATTGTGTTCATCTGTTCTTTAGAACTCATGTTACCTCTAATAATCTTTATTTAGTATTCTCATTATATTGTTTTCTTTTCTTTTCTTTCGGTATTAATTGTGTTCATCTGTTCTTTAGAACTCATGTTACCTCTAATAATCTTTATTTAGTATTCTCATTATATTGTTTTCTTTTCTTTTCTTTCGGTATTAATTGTGTTCATCTGTTCTTTAGAACTCATGTTGCCTCTAATAATCTTTATTTAGTATTCTTGTTATATTGTTTTCTTGTCTTCGGTATTAATTGTGTTCATCTATTCTTTAGAACTCATGTTGCCTCTAATAATCTTTATTTAGTATTCTTGTTATATTGTTTTCTTTTCTTCGGTATTAATTGTGTTCATCTGTTCTTTAGAACTCTTGTTACCTCTAATAATCTTTATTTAGTTTTTTCTCCTTTTCTTCAGTATTACGTTCGTTTGTTCTTTAGAATTTGTTCATTCTGATAATTCTTGTTCATCATGTTCTGTTTCCTCATCTACAATATTGCATGTGTTCGTGTGGTCTGCAGAACTCTCGCTTCTAATTATTATTCTTATTTTTTTCTATCTTCTAATTCTAATTGGTTTTTCATTTGAATGTTCATGTTCATTAAGCTAGTGCTCTTTCTCACACAGTGTAACTGTGTTCACCTGTTCTTCAGAACATATAACGAAAGTGAACTTTTCTTCTATCTTCTAATTCTTCTTGTTTTATTTATTTGAATGTTCATGTTCATTAAGCTCTAGTTTTTTTCTCAATCAGTGTAACTTAGTTCACCTGTTCTTTAGAACATATAACCAAAGTGAACTTTGGTAACCCGCTGATTTCAGTTTTGTTCTATTTCATGTTTTCAGAACATTTCATTCGCTTTCAAAAATATTCGATAATCTGTCCCCGTATGCATAGGCCAGAAGCGAAAATGTATTTTCATAATTTTGGAAAATGTAAATAGTTCTGTTTATAACTTTGTCATCGTGGCTTTTTTTTTTTTTTTAGTGAAGTTACTTTGATGGATAATAAGCTCATTTTCGACTTACATTAAAATGAATAATGTAATTTTTATTGTAGAATATAATAAAAATTACATTTTAACGGTGTTTTTGAGTTCAACTATCGAAAAAATCCTATTCCCTGAAAGAAAAAAATTACAGATCCTGAAATCAAATTGTTGTAGAAAATATAAGATGAGATAGAAATTGTGTACAAGAGAGTGCGTATATGCGCATACATACATATACGCACGCATAAAAAAGTGTTTACTATAGATTTTTTACTTCGTAACAATCGTCCATTGAATTCTGAATCGGGACATACATATTCGTATACGTTGCTGTATACACAAAGTAATGTAATACATACATAGATGGTCGATAATCCTTACATATATCTTCAGGGGAAAAAATTGATTGAAGAAGTAAATTTTCCTGGGAAAAAAATCTCAGTTTCTGAAATATAATTTTTGCAGAAAATTGAAGACGAGGGAAAAAATGGCCGGAGGTATAAAGGAAATTGAAGACGAGAGGAAAATATGGGTGTAAGAATAAAGGATATTGAAGACGAGGGGAAAAATGGCCGGAGGAATAAAGAAAATTGAAGACGAGGGGAAAAAATGGCCGGAGGAATAAAGAAAATTGAAGACGAGGGGAAAAATGGGATGAGGAATAAAGGATATTGAAGACGAGGGGAAAAATGGCCGGAGGAATAAAGAAAATTGAAGACAAGGGGAAAAATGAGCTGAGGAATAAAAAAATGAAGACGAGGGGAAAAATGGCCGAAGGAATAATGGAAATTGAAGACGAGGGGAAAAATGGGCGGAGGAATAAAGGAAATTGAAAACGAGGGGAAAAAATGGCCGAAGGAATATAGGGAATTGAAGGCGAGGGGAAAACATGGGCCGAGGAATAAGGGAAATTGAAGACGAGGGGAAAAATGGCCGGAGGAATAAAGGAAATTGAAGACGAGGGGAAAATGGCCTTAGGAATAAAGGAAATTGAAGACGAGGGGAAAACATGGACGTAGGAATAAACAAAGATGCCGCAATAAAACACGTGCCTAAGACCGTGTTTTATTTTTCTCAGAAGAAAAAATTACTTGTGTATCAATCCCAAATTTGGCACCTGTTGTACTTCAGTCGTAGATGAATCACTGCCGTCTGACCCCAAACACAAGTTAGACACCTTTCAATGAATTAATAAAAGCCTGTTGAATACTAAATTTGCGTGGTTTGGTTAGGTTAGGTTAACCTAATCTATTGCCTCAATGCCAAGTTAAGCAGCTGTCTTATGCTTCAGTCACAGATTAGGCATCTAAATATGAGTTCAGGTACCTATTCTGGACTTGATCATTTTTTTTTTCTCAAGTAAAGATAATTCAGTCACAGATTAGGCATCTAAAAATGAGTTCAGGTTCCTATTCTGGACTTGATCATTATTTTTTTTTCAAGTAAAGATCATTGCAGATGATTCTTTAGCCAAAATTTTTTGCAAAATAATTGAATACGTGGGAAAAATAGGAAAAAAAAACTGACACCAAATTTTCCCATCAGAAAACATACGAATGTGTTTTGGTTTTCTTTGGGGAAAAAAAATAGAGAGAACTTTATTTTTCTGGGAAAATAAAATTATCGGAGATGAATCTGAATGAAAGAAATCTTGTAAAAACATTGAAGATGTGGAAATTAAAGAAAAAAAAACTGTGACATTCCATCGAAACATTGTGACTGTACACGTGTTTCAGTTTCCTCAGGAAAAAAAAAGGGTTGATTTTTTGGGGAAAAAATGAAAAAAAATGGCAGGTGTCTTTTTATTCAAATTTTGCAGTGAAATTGAAGACGAGAGAGAGAGAGAGAGAGAGAGAGAGAGAGAGAGAGAGAGAGAGAGAGAGAGAGAGAGAGAGAGAGAGAGAGAGAGAGAGAGAGAGAGCTGGAGTGTATACACTATGACGTCACATCGAAACGAACGGGAGAAGGGGAATCCAATAACCCCCTATCCCCCCACATCACACCCACCCTGAGCCGCCTCCCCCCAAACACCTCCCACTCTCATCCCCAAATAAAATAGGAACAAAAATCTGTCATATATGGGACGAGAATTCAATAATCTTTCTATAAGAGAAGGTTTGGAAGACACTTTTATCTATATTCATATATTTTTTTTATTTTTTTATTTATTATTCTTACTTTTTATACAGAATTTTTTTTAATTTATTTTTATTTTTATTTTTCATTTTTTTTATACATAAAGCTGCATTTTTATTCGGGTACATGTGTGTGTATAAAGATGCTTGAATGTTTTTTTTTTAATTTTTTATTAATGTATTTTTAAGAATATTTCAGCTTTTTTTTGACATAATAATGCATGTTCTTAATTACCTCAATTACTTATTAATTACAAAATGTCGTAAATGTTGCTGATGCTTAAACGCGACCATTGCTGGCAATGAGTTCTATATTTGGATGGATTCGGTTTTACGTCAAAAACTCCCTTTTCTACTAAGGGCTAGGACGGTTGCCTTCTTGCGAACGACTTGTTTTGGCAGATGTAATCGTTACCCTCAGTGTATGCCCTAACTAACAGTCCGTGATGGGGCGCGAACCCTCGACCTGCCGCCTCAGAGTCGCAGACGCTACCATTTTGCCACGGAGACTACTAGTATAATGTTGAATTATATATATATATATATATATATATATATATATATATATATATATATATATATATATATATATATATATATATATTATTTTTAATCATGGTTAGAAATGTTACAGTATATAATATTTATACGTGCATACATATACATGATCCCATTTCCCCTTATAAAGGGGGTGGTCGAGCCAAGAAACACTCCCCATTTCCTCTTGTAAGAGGGGTGGCCGAGCCAAGACACACTCCCCATTTCCCTTATAAGAGGGGTGGTCGAGCCAAGAAACACGCATTCACCACGATCCAACACATACCTTACCTACTCCTATTAGCTTATACTCTTTCTAACTTAAAAATATCATTGAATTTAAAAGCACTTTTGTTATTTTGAAAATCTTCTTGTATGTGGTAAAAGGAAAATCCCCTATGTAACATTATCAGAACCTAAAAGGTTACACAAGTAGGTTTACTCTTTGTGTGTGTGTGTGTGTCATGATGTATATGTATGTGTATGTTATTATTATATTTTATGAAACTCAGTTTCTCGACAAATGCAACACTGCATTTATTTAGGTAAGTAGGTTGACTGCGAGTGTGGGATGATACGTGTGTGTTTTTTTTTTAATTGTATAGTTATTTATGAAATGAGACTTAGTGTGTGTGTGTGTGTGTGTGTGTGTGTGTGTGTGTGTGTGTGTGTGCATATGTAATGATACACACGTTCTTTTTATATATTGATTTTTGTAGATACCAGAATCTCTTAGTTTATTTTTATGCAAGTAGATTGAGTGTGTCTGTGGGGGGGAGGGGGCGATGATACACTCGTTCTTGTAATATATTGATTTTTTTTTTAGATATCAGACTCTCTTAGTTTATTTTTTATACAAGTAGATTGTGTGTGTGCGCTGATACACACTTTGTTTTAATATATTGATTTTTTGTAGATATCAGAACCTCTTAGTTTATTTTTTATACAAGTATATTGTGTGTGTGTGTGTACACGTTTATTTTTATTTCTAATTTTTTGGAGTAATTTACATAATAATAATAATAATAATAATAATAATAATAATAATAAACATTATGATGATAATAATAACATAACAAAATTCCTTTAATCCAAAAAAAAAGTATACAAGCAGATTATCATTTATTTATTTTAATTTCTTTAAGAATCTTGCTTTTTTTTTTTACATATAAGTTCCCCCTGAGGGAGGGGGGTAAAGCACTTCCTCCGTGTTCCCCTACGGGTCATAAAAGACGACTAAATGGGATGGAGCGAGGGGACAGGGAATCCCCTCATCTGTATTTACTTCCCACAAAAAGTCAAAGTATTTTCTTTGACTCAGCCACCCCCCTTGTAAGGGAGAAAGTTTATACTAGTAAATTGTGTTTGTATGTACCAATGCATGCACCTATATGTGTGTGTGTTTTTATAATTTAAGTTGCTTTGACATGGATAACTCCACACTATTTTCAACAAGGATTTTAGTGTGTGTGCGTGTGAGTGTATATGTGTGTATTAATAATTATGCATGAGTGTATATTCTACTTATTTTCATACGCTTTACAGTGCACCTTTTTATACGATGAGACCAATTTTGTGTGTGTGATAATGCATTCATGTATGTGCATTCATAGTACATATTATTCTTGGTAGTACATTTGTAGTATGCTTAATAGGTAATTTAAAGTTAGGATATATATATATATATATATATATATATATATATATATATATATATATATATATATATATATATATATATATATATATATATTATTCATGAAAGGCATTGGAGAAAACTGCAAAAAAGATGCAGGCTTTGAAGAATGACTATGCATCGAATATCTCAGTTGAAGAGTAACATTCCTCTCGTCCAGAATTGATTCTTTGACACAATTTTCTTGAAGACATGGAGTTCGATGCATAGTCTTTCTTCAAGGCCTACATATATTTAGCAGTTATCCGATGCCTTTCATGGATTCGAACGCGGGTCCGTTACCTCCCGAGTCGAGAAGTCTACCACAGCGCTACGGCGGTTACCATATATATATATATATATATATATATATATATATATATATATATATATATATATATATATATATATAATGGTAGATTTATTGTTAAATCTCTCTCTCTCTCTCCTCTCTCTCTCTCTCTCTCTCTCTCTCTCTCTCTCTCTCTCTTCTCTCTCTCCTCTCTCTCTCTCTCTCTCTCTCAAGAGAGCAGGAAGTTATTACTATAATTATTTGTATTCCCCTTTGTATTCGTCCTTGGTGATGTTTCCGATGGAAATCTAGGGATAGATAGATAGATAGATAGATAGATAGAGAGAGAGAGAGAGAGAGAGAGGAGAGAGAGAGAGAGAGAGAGAGTTGGTGAGTGAGTTTCAAGTTTGACTCTTTCTTTCGCTTCCTCTTGTCTCTTCTTCCTCTTTAAGCTGCTTTCTCTTCTTCGTTCCTCTTTTCCTTTCTTCTTCATCTTTTCCTTTCATCATTCTCTCGTTAATTTCTCCTTTTCTTCCATTCCATTCTCATTCCTTCGTTATGTTTCTTCTTCTTCACTCCTATTCTCTTTCCTTCCTGTTCTCTAAATTCTGTTTTCTTCTTTTCTTCTTTTCCTCATTTTCTTCTTCTTCTTCTTCTTCTTCTTCTTCTTCTTCTTCTTCTTCTTCTTCTTCTTCTTCTTCTTCTTCTTCTTCGTCTTCTTCTTCTTCTTCTTCTTCTTCTTCTTCTTCTCCTCATTTCCTTCCTTTCTCATTTTCCTTCTTTCAGTTCTTTTCTTCTTCCTTCTTCCTCTCCTTCGTTCATCATTTTCCCTTTTCTACACATTCCTTTTTCCCTTTTCATCTTCTTCCTCTTTTCCTCCCATTCTCTTTATTTCTATTTTATTTATCTTCCCTTTTCCTTCTTTCTTACCTCTTCTCCTTTCTTCATCTTTCCTTCTTCCTTTTACATACTTTCTATATCCTCTCTCTCTCTCTCTCTCTCTCTCTCTCTCTCTCTCTCTCTCCTCTCTCTCTCTCTCTCTCTCTCTCTCTCTCTCTCTCTCTCTCTCTCTCTCTCTCTCTCTCTCTCTCTCTCTCTCTCTCACTTTCTGGTCGAATAATTGAGATTATGATGATGATAATGACAATGATGATGATGATGAATACGATGATGATGATGAATATGATGATGATAATGATGATGATGATGATATAGGGAAAAGGGAAACTACGATTAAAGTTGGAGAT
>JAXCGZ010002815.1:0-2500 GCA_037179515.1 Halocaridina rubra | reverse complement strand
TTTTCTATGATTTAATTAAGTTGTAGGTTTTTCATTGTTTTTTTTTATTTAGTTTTTTCATGTTTTAATTAATTTGTAGGTTTTCAATTGTTTTTTTATTTTTTTTTATGTTTTAATTAGTATGTAGAGTTTTCATTTATTTATTTATTTTTGCATTTTAGGTCATATTTAATATATATATTATTTTTACTTTACAATTTTTTTTTTACTCTGGGAGGATTCTCTTGTCAATTATAGATGTGAAAGAGTATTTTATTTTGTTGAAGGAAGAATTATGAAGCTTTCTTAGAAATAGTAATTACGGATATTACTTATTATTATTATTATTATTATTATTATTATTATTATTATTATTGTTATTATTGTTATTATTATTATTATTATTATTATTATTTTTATTAGTATTATTGTTGTTGTCGTATATTTTGTAGTTATTTATTATTATTATAAGTATATATATTATTATTATAATAATTTATTATTATTGTTATTATTATTATTATTACTATTATTATTCTATTTTCGATATTATTATTATTATTATTATTATTATTATTATTATTATTATTATTATTATTATTATCATTATTATTATTACTGCCATTTTCTCTACCTATATGTCTTTACATACTATCATATTGCACATTTCATATCTTATGACGCCTGAGTCATACTCGGAAGTAATCGTCATCT
Source organism: Halocaridina rubra (assembly GCA_037179515.1). Taxonomy (NCBI): domain Eukaryota; kingdom Metazoa; phylum Arthropoda; class Malacostraca; order Decapoda; family Atyidae; genus Halocaridina; species Halocaridina rubra. The sequence continues at coordinate 1,807 of JAXCGZ010002815.1, read as the reverse complement.
AAAAACATTAGTTACAGTCGCTCACAACAGTTTGTGGAAGGCCGCGCTCACACCAAAGTGGCACGTCGCCCGTGGCACGCCAGTTGAAAACGAACATCCGGAAATACATGAAACCTTTCACACCAGCAGAAGTGGCGTGACACGTCCATGTGCATCTGTGCGACTCTTGCTCACTCCTCTTCTGTGTGAAAGGTTTCATATATTTCCCGGATGTTCGTTTTCAACAGGCGTGCCACGTGGCATGCCTCTGTGCGACGTGCCACTTTGGTGTGAAAGCGGCCATTATCCGTGTATGTGTGTTTTTATGCGTATATTTGTGTGTAGTATCAGTACAGTCCCCGCCTGTTTCTGGAGGACGAGTTAAATCCTACCGTTTCACCGTGCGTATGATCTTGTATGTATGTCTGGTGACCTGTGACCTGTCGGGCAGAAAGGTAGACCCCCCCCCCCCAACACGAACTTTTAAAGTGAATGAATAATAATATCTTCAGCGTCATCTGAGTTTTTGTACTTTGTAGGAAAAGATATGGGTATGATTACTTCGGTTACCAGTGTGCCTGTAGAAGCAACCATGCCCTTGTAAAGAAATCCCTGACGCAGGAGTAACGAGTATAAAGGGAGAATTGTATAAGAATGTTAAAGCATGAGCTATCAACCTGCAGATATGCATTCGTACATGCATATGTACATACTTTCTGTACACATGCATCGCACACACACACACACACATCACACACACACTACACACACATATATATATATATATATATATATATATATATACATACACGGCAATATACATTTACCTTAATATTTACCTACACACACGCATTTAGTATACATATATACCCTATACATATATATACCTATACATATGCATATATGTATATATACACATGTACAATATACATTTACCCTTACATACTTACCTATACGTATGCATTTACCCTTACATATTTACCTACTTTAAGACATCTATAATATACAGACATACATACATACATACAAATATGTATGCACACTTTCATACGTTAATACAGATATATGTACAAAATAAGTTATAGGTATATTTGCCTGCGCATCAAGTGAATTGGTAAATCGACTTGGAGACGGGGAGTACAGCGTGTCCTTATATACGCATATATACATAACGCATTTGATGTGCAAAATAACGCGCGTACACACGAACACACAGAATGATTGCTAGAGAGAGAGAGAGAGAGAGAGAGAGAGAGAGAGAGAGAGAGAGGAGAGAGAGAGAGAGAGAGAGAGAGAGAGTACCACGAACACACAGAATGATTGCTAGAGAGAGAGAGGAGAGAGAGAGAGAGAGAGAGAGAGAGAGAGAGTGAGGAGAGAGAGAAGAGAGGAGAGAGAGAGAGATTACCACGAACACAGAATGATTGCTAGAGAGAGAGAGAGAGAGAGAGAGAGAGAGAGAGAGAGAGAGAGAGAGAGAGAGAGAGAGAGAGAGCGAGAGATACTACCATGAACACACAGAATGATTGCTAGAGAGAGAGAGAGAGAGAGAGAGAGAGAGAGAGAGAGAGAGAGAGAGGCGAGAGAGAGAGGAGAGAGAGAGAGAGAGAGAGACGACCACGAACACAGAATGATTGCTAGAGAGAGAGAGAGAGAGAGAGAGAGAGAGAGAGAGAGAGAGAGAGAGAGAGAGAGAGAGAGAGAGAGGATGACGAGATTACCACGAACACAGAATGATTGCTAGAGAGAGAGAGAGAGAGAGAGAGAGAGAGAGAGAGAGAGAGAGAGAGAGAGAGAGAGAGAGATTACCAATTATAGACAAAATTGT
>JAXCGZ010002814.1:0-34359 GCA_037179515.1 Halocaridina rubra | reverse complement strand
GAGCGAGAGAGAGAGAGGGAGAGAATTTTCTCTCCCTCCCTCCCCTCGTTATTTTAATAATCGGGAGAGAGAGAGAGAGAGAGAGAGAGAGAGAGAGAGAGAGAGAGAGAGAGAGAGAGAGAGAGAGAGATCATTAAGATATTTTTACGTAGAGAAAGCATTACATTTTCAATGTTGGGTAAACACAAAACATGGGATATAAGTTGTATGGTTCGCAAAAGTGCACACAAAGTTGAGAGTAGTTCAGACCGAAAGGTCTGAAATCCTTAGGCTGCGTTTACACCAAGCGAATCAAATCGATTCAACTCAGGGAGAATCAACACAATTCATGATTCGTCTTGATTCGCCACACTAATTTCAATGTAACCGTTTACACCAAAGGAATTAAAATTTAAATCATGGCGATTCAGAGTCACTGATTGGTTCAGATCCTATGCACCGAGATCTGAATGCCATAGCTGCTTTATAGAAGGATATTGCTACTGAAATGAAATGCACAGGTGAGTTAACAGTTTTTATTACAACAGTAGAACTATTGTGCTGAACCACAGAAGGAATTGCCGCACTCTACAGTTTACTAGACAACTTTACGCTGCATATTTTTTAAACAAATGAAGATACACAAAACGTTATGGATATGGTTAGATATTCCCATTTGGCAACTGTATGGTGATGGTCTACGTTTGAAATGGTTGAAAGAATGTAACCGCCAGTCAGCCAGGTACCACTGCGCCAGCCATTGTGAGAGTGACTAGTGTGGGAGAATGTACTTCCTGCTATTACCCTCTGTGCCCCTGATATCATTAACTGATAGTATGACACGTCGCAGAAATACTGTTCTAAAAGTAAATGTTAATATGACAAAATACTAATATTAACATAGCTATATTTGTTTTAATCCCCTTCATATACCTTAAATGTTTGATAAAGACTAGATGTGATATGGTATCCACAGGTGCGGCCATTTCTTCCTCGGTGAATGTATGTATCAGTGGATCATTCTGTCATGCCACTCGACAGTTCCACCTGGTGAGACAAAGTGTTCCCTCAGAGTGTCACACATGGCTTCTGCTGTAGACCTTATAATTCTTGTTGGTGACAGGCTCCTCATGTTTTGACGGTGGTCATCAATTGCATTATCATTAACACCACAAAAGTTCATATTGTCTTCATGATGAATGAAATTATGAAGCACACCGACACTTTTAACTATTGCCTCACATACCTCAATGCTTGTCTCCATTGTAGTTTTAACTACACCAAATTTCTGACCTAGCATTCCAAAGGCACATTCTACTGTTCTCCTAGCTCTGCTCATCCTATAGTTGAATACCTTTCTAGAGTAATCAAGGTCCTTTCGAGGGTTAGGCCTTATTATACTGGGCTTTAAAGGGAAAGCTTCATCTCCTATGAGACAGAATGGTACTTTGATATTAGTACCAGGTATTTCATTAGGCTGTGGGACACCTAAATGACAATAGAGAAATGACCTACCCATATTAGAGTAACTGAAAACTGTACTATTACCGTTTCGCCCATATGCCCCAACATCAATCAGAGTTAAACAACACTTGGCATCAGCAATAGCCAACAGTACAATAGAGTGATACCCTTTATAATTATGCAAAAGTGAGCCTGCAGCAGGTGGGCATTTCAGTCGACAGTGCTTGCCGTCGACACTTCCAGTACAGTTAGGAACATTGCATTTATCGAAAAATGTTCTTGCTATCTCTCTCCAGTGTTGATCATCAGGTACTGGCATATACTGTGGCTGTAGTACTTACCATATGGCATTACTTGTTCCTTTGACAATGCTATGCACTGTAGTCTCTCCAGTGCAAACCTGGAACCCAAGGGAAACAATGGATTCTCCTGCAGCGTGTTTGGAAATATGTCACACAAAACGCATTAACTACCTGTATATTCAGGAGAGAGAGAGAGAGAGAGAGAGACCCTCCATGAATACCATTTCATTGTTATTTTCCTTATTACTATAATCATTATTGTTGTTGTCATTAAAGTAATAATATAGTAATGATAATAATGACAATGATTATTATAATCATCATTAATATGTTTATTGCTATCATTAATTTTATTTTATTTTATTTTATTTATTTTATTATAATAATTATTATTGTTATCATTAGTATCATCATTAATAATATCATTATTGCTATCATTATTTTATTTCTTTCACAGAATACGAATGCAAGGAAAAGTGGCATCAGTTAAGGAGCAACTTCATGAGAGAAAAGAGGAAGACTAGTACTCAATCATCTGGATCAGCTAACATCAAAACAAGGAAGTGGGCATTCTACGATGCAATGAAATTTTTCATCCCCCATGTAACACCATGAGCAACATCTTCTAATGTACCACCACTGCCTGATGAGGACAACAGTTATGAAAGAGATGATGCACCTGATGATAATTCATCAACCACTAATACCACAGATGCACCTGATAATGCATGTTTTCAAGAAACAGCAATCAATGTATATGTCTGTGCAGGGGGAAGTACACCTGCTATCAGCCAGCCCACTTTTACATCAAAGAAGCCTAACACCAACAAAAGACATCGCTGCAAGTGTGCAATGAAGTCGGTACGCAAATTGTGCAGGAGTTGCAGAAACTGCGAGAACAAGTGGATTTTAAAAATGAAAATGAAGTAGACTCAGATCACCATTTCCTGTTAAGTCTATTGCCTCTTATGAAACAACTGTCGCCTGCTGACAGTATTGACATGAAAATAAAAATACATCAGGTCTTTCTTAGGAAACTCTTTAAGGACACCGACACCATGTATGGTTACTGGTCTGGCCAACACCCATCTCATACACCATCACCATATGCTAGTGATAATAATTCTGAGTACAGTTATATGTGAGCTTTATCCCTAAAGTAGGAGGACATAACAGTTACTGTATTCACAACAAGAAATAAAATATACCTATATATTTTTTGTTTTATTTACAGCTGCCTGAAACACTGGACCAGCCTACTTGCAAACTTTTTTTTAATGATACACTTTCCTTAGGAAAATGGCCATCCTTTCTTCATCTCCAACTGCACGTCGGTAATTGGTATTCTGCTTTCTTATGGAGGATCCAACCAACTCCACCAGCATTTTAATTCTGTGGTTGAAATCATAAAATTTCTCTGGATTATTCACCAAATCTGGGAACAAATGTCCAAAGCTTCTAACTTCAGATCTTTTAGCATAAATTCATGCACCCATATTTGTTGTTGATGCCTACGCCCATGCTGCCTCATCCACAGCAACAATGCTATTTCAGCGACAGTGTCTACATCCATACCATTCAAAGGCTGCCTTGATGCTGCCTGATGAGTGTTGACTCAGACTCAGTCAGTGGGAACTACACTGATTCAAAATGACTTGAGTCAAATGATTCTTCATGAATTGATTCGACTCACTTGGTGTACACGCAGCCTTAAGCTCTGTGCGCTCTGTAATGTAGTGTACTAGAGAGTTGCCCCTTTCACACTCACATCAATGGCATTTTGAGTATTATTGGTGCACTCTTCAAGTTTTCTTGCAGTTCATCTCTCATATATTTCTATAACCTTGTCTTACACGGGCAGCAACCCTGTCACAGTCACCTTCAAGCACTTTACCTGTGCAGTACCAATTTCAGCTTCCTGAGAATTTTTGTCAGGAATGAAAGGCTTTGTCACAGGAGATATTTTCGTATATCTTTAGGTTATACAGTAAGAGTAACAGCTGTAGTACAACCTGGAAATGCATGATACAGATATGTTAGTTTTGCCAAAATTGGATTATCCTATGGATATAAATCTCTCTCTCTCTCTCTCTCTCTCTCTCTCTCTCTCTCTCTCTCTCTCTCTCTTATATATATATATATATATATATATATATATATATATATATATATATATATATATATATATATATATATATATATATATATATATATATATGTGTGTGTGTGTGTGTGTGTGTGTGTGTGTGTGTGTGTGTGTACGTATTAATCTAACCTAAATGCGTTCACTGGAAAGATCCTTTTGTTAGTAATTCCCCGTCTCTTCTGTGTTTATAAACGAATTTCAAGGACGCGAAAGTTGGTATACATTAAGTGCCCATCTGCTGACTTCCATAAATACTCAAATACCTTTTAGACTAAATTTATTCACATTTGCTAAAGTCTTGACATGCGAAACGAACAGAGTTGTGCTTTGTGCATACAAATTATGTCTGAGTTATAAGAAGGAATGTCTTTTGCTTACACGAGAGGGTGAAAGGAATTTGCACCTACGTTTGGATTTCGATAATATTCATACTGAATATTGACGTAAAGTTGCGGTTGGGGGTGTTGAACATTACGGAAAATTCTAATTTAAAGGTAAACAGACAGGCAAAATAATGATATGCAAGCATTTTTTTGTTTGCTGTGACTGGAATATTTAATCAACTGAAGACAATACTGCGTTCACACACACACACACACACACACACACACACACACACAATAAGTGCAAAATGGAACCAATCAGGAGACGGGAAGTTACGAGCTAGGGGCTCTTCCCTGTAAGCACAATTAAGTAATTACAATTAGGTAATTACTATATATATATATATATATATATATATATATATATATATATATATATATATATATATATATATATATATATATATATATATATCATCATATACCTTGGCTGTTTCCCCCTTAAATTGGGGGGTAGCCGACATCAAAAAAGGAAAACAGTTTGGGGAGAAGTTATTCTCCCCTCTACTCCCCTTCTTCTTTGACGTCTCACAGGAGGTTGGTACAAGGGGGGAATTCCTAGTCCCCCCGCACAGTCCACTTTTAGTCGCCTTTTACGACACGCAGGGAATACGGTGAGGCTATTCTTGTGTGTGTGCGTGTGTGTGTGTGTGTGTGGGTGTGTGTATGTGATGTGTGTGTGTGTGTGTGTGTGAAATTACCTCTTTGTGTTCACGGGAGAGCCACATAACCATATAGATTGTAATGTTTATCAACTGCAATATGACTGGGAGTGCCCATGTGCACATGTCCTCATGTACAGTTATCTGAATAAATTAAAAAAAAATCAACTCCCTTTTTTTTCTTTTTTTTTAACTATCTTTTTTTTCTGGGACCAATGAATGCCTTTAGAACTGATAAATTTTTAGCTAATTTCAATAAAACTTAGAATCAAATGTAGTTTAGTCCTCAGTAAAATTATGGATAATATTTTTTACACTAAATTATTTGTATTGCAAAGCCACGTTAGAAAAATCTTAATTATTATTTTGATCTAATGTGATTTTGCTTCTATTGTTTTTAAATTATTGCATTTTCTTAACCTTGTCATGACTCCTCCTAACACGAAGAATATGCTTGATATAGATCTCGTAAAAGGGATTATTACGTAGACGACAATTCTACAAATAAATAAATAAAAAGAAACGTTGCTTTGTAGTGGAATGAAGGGTGGAATTGAGACACCCTTGTCAAAGTCTCTTCCTTTCCCCGCCAAAGGGCTTGTTGCCATACCAAACACATGTTCACTTAATCTCCTTTCGCCATTTTAAGATGTTTCCAGACTTAGTGGTGGTATTTAAAAATCAACAGCCATTACCGTGCCTCTAATAGCAATAATATAGTAATGTATTTCGTATAATCAATTTAAAATAGAAGAATATATACATAGTTGGCAACTGGCATACCGGTATAAACAGACAGCTGTCACGGGTTTCTGCAAACTCAAAAACAAGATTTAAAGATTTGTGTGAGTTGGTTTCGCTATTTTATTTCATTTGCTATGACAGAAATAGTAATTTGAAACAAGATTCTCCTGTTTCTATGGAGAGGAAACTTCACCATGAATTGTGAAGATGTTTACCAACCCAAAAGCGAAAAACAGGCTAACAGCACCTATCTCTATGACTCATGGCGGAGTACCAACCAAACGTATGTAACGGAAGAAATATCTTATCTCTATTATTAATTTGCATTTATGCAATATTTAGAAAATAGGAAAATCTATTAGTCGTACCTTTGCAATATATTTTAGTACTATTTTTAGTGGATATTAAGAATTACACCTTAAAAATGCGATAGACTGTGCAGGTGGGCGGGTGAAGGGTGTTGGTAGTTCGTTACCACCGCGACAACTCCTCTCTCTCTCTCTCTCTCTCTCTCTCTCTCTCGTGGGGTTGGTTAATCACACAACCCCACTTCAAATATTGTCGTCTAAGGTATTATATTCATATAAATTCCCAACTCTCTCTCTTATTCTTGTTCTCTCGTGAGGTTTATCACACAACCCCACTTCAAATACTGTCGTCTCTGAGGTATTATATATAAATTCCTCTCTCTCTCTCTCTCTCTCTCTCTCTCTCTCTCTCTCTCTCTCTCTCTCTCTCAGAGTGAATCACACAACCCCCATGTCAAATATTGTCTTCTATAATTTTACATTCATATAAATTCCCCAAATGTCGCACCGTGAATCATGAATTTTTCTGTCCTTTTTCGTCATGCAATCAACAATCTCTCTCTCTCTCTCTCTCTCTCTCTCTCTCTCTCTCTCTCTCTCTCTCTCTCTCTCTCTCTCTCTCTCTCTCTCTCTCGTGGAGTGAATCACACAAACCTCACTGTATAAGTCTCACCTCTGCATCACTTTTTTTTTTTTTTCATGCAATCAACGTGGGAACCAGTGACGAATTTTAACGTTGTTGTTAAAGGTACATCTTCACGTTTATGTCGTAAATAACACTCAGCATTTTCGAAATTTCTAGATCTTTTGTTTTAGTCCGCCGTTTTCACTCAATCTTCATTATGGAAATGGACACAGAAAGGTTGGGAGCTGGGGAACTGGGGCTGAATTAAACACATGGGCTAGTGTAGACAGAAAATGAAAACTAATTATTACTAATGATGATAGTACTGTAATTGTTAGAAATTAATTTGCTTTCTAGGAGAGACAAAATAATGGTTGCCCACTTTTATCATTGCGATTATTAGTTTATTGTTATTATTATATGTAATGTTTATGACTAGTACAGTGGTAACGCGCTGGCTTCGCATTCACAAGGTCGAAAGATCGGTTCCCGTCCAAGACCGAGAGTTTAAGCTGTTTACTGGCAGGAACTGCTGTGGTTGGACACCACAGTGGGGGGTTGGGGCTTGTCCCGGCTGACGAATACCCATTGTATAATGAAATGGAAATAAAAGTTTTTTTTTAATGTACATATTTCTGTTAGATTTCCAACAATATTTTTTTTTCCCCTTAGTAGGACGATTATCTCATGGACTATAGCCCCTTACTCTTACTGGAAAAAAAAAACGGACCGTGAAATGTTTGTGAAATATATTGGTTGGGTTAGCTAAAGATAGGTTAGGATTTGTTGAATTAGATTGGCTTTGACAAATACCCATTACTTATGACGAGCGATGGACAATGTGTGAAAAATTATGACTAATCTGTAGTATTCATTACTGGATATTGAAGAGGTCATCTGTCCTAGGGTTAGTTGTCTCAATGGGAAAATGTCCTTTGGGACAATTGTTCTACCTTCCCTAAAACAGACCAGAAGACCTTAGTCCATTTAATCTAGTTACATCTCCCTATGGCCTCCTAAATACCCTTCTAATCCGTTGGTATGTCGTCGACAGTTGAACAAAATGTTGTCGTTCATAAATCTGAACTCTGAGTACAACGAAACGCCTTGCGGTGTGCTTTGTGGCTTCGGCTTATAGGCCTTGTTCCAAGTTTATGATTGCTAGATATGCCAGTGTTTATTGTAGTTTTTTAATGAGTCTAGGAAGTCACTTAAAATCACAACCAAAACACTGTGCCTAATGTAATTTAGCCTTTTGTGTTAATGCCCTTATATATATATATATATATATATATATATATATATATATATATATATATATATATATATATATATATATATATATATATATATATATATATATATATATATATATATATATAACCAAGCAAGCACATTACATATGTGAAAACATGAATAATTTTTTTTTTTTTTTTTTTTTTTTTTTTTTTTTTTTTTTACCCCAACCGGGACTCGAACCTAGGACTTATGATTACTAAGTCAAGGCGCTACCACTACACCACAGAAGGTTAAAAGGAATCCAACCTTATAGCTTATATCTGCTCTTCTTAGGAATGAACGCATTCTTACTGAATGCCACAATGTTCATATTACAGATTCCCCAACCTCACTCGTGGCTTCAATATAGCATTTAATTCAAGTCCCAATCTCATTCGGGCCATTAAATAACCAAGCAAGCACATTACATATGTGAAAACATGAATAATTTTTTTTACCCCAACCGGGACTCGAACCTAGGACTTATGATTACTAAGTCAAGGCGCTACCACTACACCACAGAAGGTTAAAAGGAATCCAACCTTATAGCTTATATCTGCTCTTCTTAGGAATGAACGCATTCTTACTGAATGCCACAATGTTCATATTACAGATTCCCCAACCTCACTCGTGGCTTCAATATAGCATTTAATTCAAGTCCCAATCTCATTCGGGCCATGAAATAACCAAGCAAGCACATTACATATGTGAAAACATGAATAATTTTTTTTTTTACCCCAACCGGGACTCGAACCTAGGACTTATGATTACTAAGTCAAGGCGCTACCACTACACCACAGAAGGTTAAAAGGAATCCAACCTTATAGCTTATATCTGCTCTTCTTAGGAATGAACGCATTCTTACTGAATGCCACAATGTTCATATTACAGATTCCCCAACCTCACTCGTGGCTTCAATATAGCATTTAATTCAAGTCCCAATCTCATTCGGGCCATGAAATAATGCGTTCATTCCTAAGAAGAGCAGATATAAGCTATAAGGTTGGATTCCTTTTAACCTTCTGTGGTGTAGTGGTAGCGCCTTGACTTAGTAATCATAAGTCCTAGGTTCGAGTCCCGGTTGGGGTAAAAAAAAAAAAATTATTCATGTTTTCACATATGTAATGTGCTTGCTTGGTTATTTCATGGCCCGAATGAGATTGGGACTTGAATTAAATGCTATATTGAAGCCACGAGTGAGGTTGGGGAATCTGTAATATGAACATTGTGGCATTCAGTAAGAATGCGTTCATTCCTAAGAAGAGCAGATATAAGCTATAAGGTTGGATTCCTTTTAACCTTCTGTGGTGTAGTGGTAGCGCCTTGACTTAGTAATCATAAGTCCTAGGTTCGAGTCCCGGTTGGGGTAAAAAAAATTATTCATGTTTTCACATATGTAATGTGCTTGCTTGGTTATTTCATGGCCCGAATGAGATTGGGACTTGAATTAAATGCTATATTGAAGCCACGAGTGAGGTTGGGGAATCTGTAATATGAACATTGTGGCATTCAGTAAGAATGCGTTCATTCCTAAGAAGAGCAGATATAAGCTATAAGGTTGGATTCCTTTTAACCTTCTGTGGTGTAGTGGTAGCGCCTTGACTTAGTAATCATAAGTCCTAGGTTCGAGTCCCGGTTGGGGTAAAAAAAAAAATTATTCATGTTTTCACATATGTAATGTGCTTGCTTGGTTATTTCATGGCCCGAATGAGATTGGGACTTGAATTAAATGCTATATTGAAGCCACGAGTGAGGTTGGGGAATCTGTAATATGAACATTGTGGCATTCAGTAAGAATGCGTTCATTCCTAAGAAGAGCAGATATAAGCTATAAGGTTGGATTCCTTTTAACCTTCTGTGGTGTAGTGGTAGCGCCTTGACTTAGTAATCATAAGTCCTAGGTTCGAGTCCCGGTTGGGGTAAAAAAAAAAAAAATTATTCATGTTTTCACATATGTAATGTGCTTGCTTGGTTATTTCATGGCCCGAATGAGATTGGGACTTGAATTAAATGCTATATTGAAGCCACGAGTGAGGTTGGGGAATCTGTAATATGAACATTGTGGCATTCAGTAAGAATGCGTTCATTCCTAAGAAGAGCAGATATAAGGTTGGATTCCTTTTAACCTTCTGTGGTGTAGTGGTAGCGCCTTGACTTAGTAATCATAAGTCCTAGGTTCGAGTCCCGGTTGGGGTAAAAAAAAAATTATTCATGTTTTCACATATGTAATGTGCTTGCTTGGTTATTTCATGGCCCGAATGAGATTGGGACTTGAATTAAATGCTATATTGAAGCCACGAGTGAGGTTGGGGAATCTGTAATATGAACATTGTGGCATTCAGTAAGAATGCGTTCATTCCTAAGAAGAGCAGATATAAGCTATAAGGTTGGATTCCTTTTAACCTTCTGTGGTGTAGTGGTAGCGCCTTGACTTAGTAATCATAAGTCCTAGGTTCGAGTCCCGGTTGGGGTAAAAAAAAAATTATTCATGTTTTCACATATGTAATGTGCTTGCTTGGTTATTTCATGGCCCGAATGAGATTGGGACTTGAATTAAATGCTATATTGAAGCCACGAGTGAGGTTGGGGAATCTGTAATATGAACATTGTGGCATTCAGTAAGAATGCGTTCATTCCTAAGAAGAGCAGATATAAGCTATAAGGTTGGATTCCTTTTAACCTTCTGTGGTGTAGTGGTAGCGCCTTGACTTAGTAATCATAAGTCCTAGGTTCGAGTCCCGGTTGGGGTAAAAAAAAAAAATTATTCATGTTTTCACATATGTAATGTGCTTGCTTGGTTATTTCATGGCCCGAATGAGATTGGGACTTGAATTAAATGCTATATTGAAGCCACGAGTGAGGTTGGGGAATCTGTAATATGAACATTGTGGCATTCAGTAAGAATGCGTTCATTCCTAAGAAGAGCAGATATAAGCTATAAGGTTGGATTCCTTTTAACCTTCTGTGGTGTAGTGGTAGCGCCTTGACTTAGTAATCATAAGTCCTAGGTTCGAGTCCCGGTTGGGGTAAAAAAAAAATTATTCATATATATATATATATATATATATATATATATATATATATATATATATATATATATATTTATACCTGTTTATATATATATATATATATATATATATATATATATATATATATATATATATATATATATATATATATATATATATATATATGTGTATATATATACACCTGTATATATATATATATATATATATATATATATATATATATATATATATATATATATATATATATATATGTATATATATACACCTGTATATATATATATATATATATATATATATATATATATATATATATATATATATATATATATATATATATATATATATATATATATATACACACACACACACGCACACGATGAGCTCGGTACATTGTCAGTTAATACAAGTTTTAAATAGTTTTTACTTTAATAGTCTGTTAACGGAATTTAAATGAAACGTGACTTTTTCCTCGCCAGAATAGTTACTTTTCTGTGACATTTATCCCAGTTTTTTTTTTTTTTCACCGCGTGTACCCCTTGAAATTAGATTTTTAGAATTAATGGCCGTGTTCTCTCTCGTAGAAAAAAATAAACTGATAAAAAAAAGTTTATTGGTAGAGAAAAAAAAATGCGTTATACACAATTTATGCATACTGAGGTCTGTTAACTTCATATTATCTAATTTGTTAATATACTTGTTATTTGTAATTGCACAGTTGTAGTTTATTTCGCAATTTTATCTGGGTATCATTGAAGATTCTTTATTTATACGTATTGGAGGGAGGGGGTGAGTATACTTCCTCAATGCTCCCCTACGTGTCGTAAAAGTCGACTAAATGAGGCGGAGCGAGTGGACTGGGAAACCCCTCCTCTGTATTTACCTCCCACAAAAAGTATTTTCTTTGACTCAGCCACCCTCCTAATAAGGGGAAATATGGTTTTGGTATATGGATGGATGGATTAAAAATACAGACTTTTAAATTATAAAAGTAAATAAAATATCTTTTGAAATATTACATCAGCGTATCAAACACATTTACACAATTACAAATAGACAAACTAAGAAACTAATAAGAAGTAAGGCGGAAACAGACTTAAAAATGAGTGTAGTTTACTTAAGCTTTGCAGCTCTAACAGAATTCACCATTTTTCACATTCAGTGCAAACTTTCCTAATGTTTCAATGCTCATTAGTGCATTCATTCATGTCTTCAGGCATGTGCGCGGATAGAAAATCGGTTCTCAAATGTAACATGCGCAGAGAGACACTGAAAGTTCCAAGAAATTAAAGTTTGCACACACACACACACACACACACACACACACACACACACACACATATGTAAGCTCTTTCTCGAAGTTAATTTTGATTCCAGATAAATTTAATGTTTAATTTATATTAGCGTTGATGTGTTTTACCGTACAGTATATTTTTATCAAAACTGTAATTATTCTTTAATAATAATAATAATAATAATAATAATAATAATAATAATAATAATAATAATAATTATTATTATTATTATTATTATTATTATTATTATTATTATTATAATAATAATAATAATAATAATAATAATAATAATAATAATAATAATAACAACAGCAATATTATGTCACACCATCATTTCAGATAGCGGTTATTTCATCATATAACATTATTCATAATATCTCAAGTGTGATATAAAGTATTTAACATACTGTCACACTTCACTTCATCAGAGATATTTCACACAGTCTTTTTTTCCCCTTTGACATATTTCTCTGTTTATTTATTTATACGTAATTGTGTTCTTTTGTTGACTTTACTGGTGTAATATGAGGCTTCTTTGTATAATTGAAGCATCTGTACGAGTAACCACTGTAACTTGGATATAAAATTTATTTAATTGGTCCGGTGTACCGCCTGCCTGTAGTCTACCGTACCGTAACCATCAATTTATAAGGATTCATGAATTAGATAATTAATCTCATATTATTGTCTATAGACATGTAGGCTATAGTGTAAATTATCCGCTAAACCCACACGCTAAATTAGCCTCATTCAGAATCCTCTATTCCCTGCTAATATTCTGTCTCAGACTCTGTCTGTTTGAAGCTAGATCTACCTGTCTGTCCCTCGTCTTACAGACCGAACCACGCTCCGTCAACCACAATAACCCCAGTAAACAGAGGCAGCTGCCTTGTGGCTGCCGAACCAGGCCTGAACCTCTAAACAACCAAGTTGTTATCGTTTAAAATTCCCGGGTTTACTTTTCCGAGGCACGAACCCATTGAAGATATCTAAATTCTTCATATACAAGTTTATACACTTGCTTATACATAGGATATTCATGTTTATGACCGAACTTTTTGCAGTGTAGTATACAGTTACTGAAGATATTCAGCTTTTCATATAAATTTAGTGTTTAAATCTAGATTAAAATTCTATACATGTGTATAGATAGACTTAATTTCTGTATTCAGATTTTATACATATGGATAGGTATACTCAATATTAGAGAAATTAATGTATTTGTACAGCATATTAGTTTTTTAAGTTCATTTCGGTGTACAATTCTTGATTCAGTAGTATATAGGTAGGCTACTCATTTTATATATATTGAATATTTGTATACAGGTATATGTATAGTATTAGAAATACAATTATGTATATTTACATGGAATATTCATATATTTTTTTATAATATTCATGATAATTTTCTCTCAAGATATATTATTTCGTACTTATAAGTTTCACATCACCAATTATTCCATAATTCACAATATATTCTTTTCTTTTACTTTTCATTTTTTGTTTCTTTGTAATTGTAAAACTGGCTTTAATTTCGATTTTAATTTTTTCGTAAATATGATATATATATATATATATATATATATATATTTATATATATATATATATATATATATATATATATATATATATATATATATATATATATATATATATATATATATATATATATATATATATATATATATATATATATATATATATATATATATATATATATATACATATATATATATATATATATATATATATATATATATATATATATATATCTTTGTATAATTTTCACTCATACATATACAATAACCCCCTTCGCAAGGAGTGGCCAAGCTAAAGCACACATTCACCATAAGCCATATACAACTCGGTCACTCTTCTGTATCATTTTAGCCTCTGAAAATGAGTAGATAAGTTTACTCGTAAGCACAAAGATAATACACTTTTTTTTTCTTTCATGGATTATTAAGTTATATCTATTCATATACTTCCGTAATAGTATACATCCATACATACATACATATATATATATATATATATATATATATATATATATATATATATATATATATATATATATATATATATATATATATATATATATATTTTGCTTCTATAAATTTATCATAACCTTTCCTTGCTTCCGGTAAAAGAGAGAGAGAGAGAGAGAGAGGACGAACCGTTACCATTAATAATTGCTTACAGCAATGATCATGGCCACTTTAATAGTCTTATGCACCACAGGTAGACGCGAATCTTTGTCATGCTGCAACAAGTGATTTTTTTTACTTCAAACTTTGAGCTTGAATCAGTGTTTTTGAAGCAACTTCAATATATATATATATATATATATATATATATATATATATATATATATATATATATATATATATATATATATATATATATATATATATATATATATATATATATATATATATATATATGGGGGTATGCACACATATACATGTTTTAATACATGATCTGTATTATTTGTTTAGTTAAGTATTTATTGTTTTATTAAAATATGAAATGACTGTAACAAATATATTTATCGCTATAATATATAATTAGTACGAAAATACGACATTTTTCTTATAAGTTTTATTGCTTTTACTATAAGGGAGAGAGTATTGTATGCGTATTGGCCAAGTAAAAAAGTTAATGTCTGTTATTCCAATTTTCTCATTTCATGAAACGGGCCTTTCCCTTGTACAATTTATGAAGTTGAGTCAATGTCAATAATAAATATACTAGTTGAGTAAATGAATTTAAAAGCCCAACCTAATCTAATATAACCTAACTTAACTGAAACAATAATTAAATTTTTATTATTTTTTATTATTATTCAAATAACTATACATGGGGACATATGCACATGGGCACTCCCAGTGATATTGCAGTTGTTAAACATTACAGTCTATAACGATTACATCTGCCAAAACAAGTCCTTCGTAAGAAGGCAACCGTCCTAGCCCTTAGTAGAAAAGGGAGTTCGTGACGTAAAACCGAATCCAATCCATTTGGTCACGTATAAATCAAACAGTTGAAATGAAATGTGTAAGTACATGACCTGGACGTAACATATACATGTCTGGAGATTATTCGGAACGGTTAGGGTGTGATTCTTGTCGCTATAAAGTTGTTTTTTCTTAATTTTTTAGGTTAGGTTAGGCTCTGTTATTTTTATTTACTCAACTTATATATATATATATATATATATATATATATATATATATATATATATATATATATATATATATATATATATATATATATATATATATATATATATATATATATATATATATATATATATATATATATATATATATATATATATATATATATATATATATATATATATATATATATATATATATATATATATATATATATATATATATATATATATATATATATATATATATATATATATATATATATATATATATATATATATATATATATATATATATATATATATATATATATAATTGACTCATTTAGATTCATGCATGAAATGAGCAGGCACGTGAGTTGGACGTAATATGTGTACACAACCTATGGCCAAAGAACTGATAATAAAAAAAAAAAAAAAGAGACTTGATCGAAGGACTATTATGAGAAATCTCTAGTTGCTGCTCACCCATTCCCCCCCCCCTTTTTTTAACGTTTTGTGACACTATTATCTCCTATTTGATGGTAGATACTGATAGGCTGGAGCTGAGGAATTTAGGCTGGATGTCCTCTCTACCTCCCCGCCGTGGGTATGAGCGTAGATCCATCCCTTCCGAGTCGAGCAAGCTACTGGTTACACTATGGCAGTTCTCCTTTCCCCGCCGTTTGATTCAGGGAATTTTTCTCTCACGCTAACGGCCCCTCAAACGTTAATCTAAGCCTCGTCTTCCCACGGAACAGTGATCTGACCACTTCCTTCAAGGGAATCCATCTTGCTTCGAGTGTTTTCTTTCTTTGATGGAAGGTATTTAGCACTCTCGAAGTAGATTCGTCTAGGTAGATATGTGAGTTTGGTGTCTGATGCGACGTGCTTAAAATAACGTTTGGGTTATAAGGAAAAAAAAAACGGAATGCTCTAGTACTTGTAAGTGAATAAGTTGGTAATTAGGGACCTGGTTATCCAAACTCACCGTTTTCTTGAATCCTTTTTCGGAGTAGCACCCGCCACTTCTTATTTTTCTTCCCAGTTCATCGAAATGCATGGTGTAAATTCAGATTTTTTTTTCATATTCCTAAAATAAGCCTTCACCCCAATTTAGTTTTCAGGTATGGGAAACCTGAAATCTGATCTAACTGAAATATTTCTTTTTTCAGAGAAATGTTCTCAGATTTCTTTGCACGATTGTGGTGATGTTTCAGAAGTGAGATTAGAAATCTGTGCAAGTGTGTTTATGTGTGTTTACCTAATTAAATCACTCACGGAATAGAACCTCATGCTCGTAAACTCCATGTGTATATGTATTAAGAGAGAGAGAGAGAGAGAGAGAGAGAGAGAGAGAGAGAGAGAGGAGAGAGAGAGAGAGAGAGAGAGACTTATGTAAGGGAACGTTCTAAAGAAGATAAAAAAAAAGAAAATATCAAATCTCATGCAACTCATCTACATATTTTTAACTCACTAAATCTGTATGACTGGTTCATAGGAAACCGCAAAAAGCACCTCTTCCCCAAGTATGCATAAACACCATTAATTTTAACATTAATTAAACACTTTTTCACTTACAACTACAAATCGCGTGACTTGCTCTACCGTATCTCTTCATAAGAAATCTAATGAGACATTTTATGCGACTGTAAGCAACATGTGCGACAGACATAGGACTGGTTTTTATGTTTCATTTCTAGGGGTGAATAACCCTTACCTGTCAGTGATATACGGAAATATTTTGCCTTTACAGGCGTTTTTGATCTGTGTATGCTGTAGGGGCGTGTAAACCATTTTTCTTTTCTTTTTTTAAATATTAGCTGTGTTAGCGTGTTCTGCCGTATTTTGTGTATGAATAATAACGTGTTAACCATTTTTTAGCAAGTTTCTTTAATAGCCTGCTCTGGCGTATTTTATTGGTATATCGGATAGGTTTGTGGAAACCTTTTTCTTTAAGTCAGTTCTTTACCTATCTTGATGTCTTAAACAATTTGTTTTAGCCTTTTTTGACAGAGATGAATAAACCTTTTTCTTTTTAATCATAACATAGGTTGGTTTACCCCTTCTTAACTTTTTTAATCTTCTTTTGGATAGGATATGTGAACCTTTTTCCTTGTAAACAAAGCATAGACTGGTTTACCCAGTCTTAACTTTTTTTTTTTTTTAATGATTTTGATGGGGTGTGTAAACCTTTATGACTTTTAAGCTATATTTAATTAGTTTTAGCCTCTTCTGACGTGTTTTTTTGGTCATGTGTATGGAATAGGTGTCTAAATATTTTTCTTTTTAAATATAAACAAAGTTGATTAACCCAATCTTCTCTTTTTGTCTTGCTTATGAAATGAAGACTTTTAAAACTTTTTTTCTTTTAATTTAGCCGGTTTTATTTAACACCGTCTCCTGTTTTAAAACAGATTCTAAATTGTTTCAGCCTCTTTTAAAGTTTCATCTTGTGTAAGGAATAGTTATATGAAAACTTACAAAAGGAACAACTTATTTTTATATTTTCTTTATATTCCTTTTAGCAGAAACTAATGTTTTAGTTTTGAGTTTTGGGTTAGCCAAATTTTGTTTTTATTAATTTCTTTTCCACTTAATTTTATCTAAAATGTCTTCAATTTGTGTGAGATATTGTACAATAAGATTGACCTATATGTTTACGTTCATAGTTCATAGGCTATTGACATTTATAACAATAAGAAAGAGAGCTTTGGCAGGCTTCCAGAATCTCCAAAAGGAATAGTATTATTTATCTTATTACAGTTAGGAAGACAAACAAAGGTATCTATATTATGTTTATTAAAATAAATAAACATATACCCAAGGTTGATAACTTGAGAAAAGTTTGAAGCAATAAATTTATTAGGAGACAAAGTCAGTAAACCGGAGCATATCTACGGGAGTTATCAATATTACAAGCGTGCATGATGCATGCTAAAACTTTCATGTCCTGCCTTTGCATCGGGTCTCACAATTTTGTCATGCGATATTCTCATCTATTTTGCTGTGTTGCTAGTGGAAGTACATTTGCTGTGCCTTGTAATTTTGTTTATTCTTACATCTCTTTGTTATTTTTTATCCATTTTTTTTTATTTTGTGTACTTACTTGTTTGTGCATGTGTTTATTGAATATTATGAACTGCTGGAGATCATACAAGTTCATTAAATTGATTTTAATTAGTCGAAAGTGTAAATTGCTCGAAGAGGGTTGAGAACCTCAGATTTGTTTGTAGCTTTATAATCCATATAATTTCTTCACCCTTCCAAGAATACTTTGTATTTCAGTGGACTATTCACGAGCAGATATGCGTGGGTTCTTTGATTTCCTTTTACATAAATGAGTTCCTCGTGGTTCCTTTTATCCTTGTTTTGGTTGGAGAGAAGAGCCAATATGTGGTAGCTGTTCAAACATACAAAATTAATGCGCATAATGTGATTTTGGCGCACATGTTTGTGCAAACGAATATATATATATATATATATATATATATATATATATATATATATATATATATGTGTGTGTGTGTGTGTGTGTGTGTGTGTGTGTGTGTGTGTGTGTGTGTGTGTGTGTGTGTGTGTGTGTGTGTGTGTGTGTGTGTTTGAAAACGGAAGGCTAAGTGATTATTTTTTATGGCTTTGGGTCTTGGAGTGTCTCTTGAGATAGCAGAGCCTGGTTATTAGTGCAACCCTTTTAGGGAGTCCTTGTTTGACCTTATCTATTTATATATCTATCTCTCGCTACACACACACACACACACACACACACACACACACACACACTGTATCAATGTCTAGTATACGGACAATAGCGTCCAATGCACCTCCTCTTTAAGACAGTTAGGTGACTAGCGCACGCACATGCACAAAGATGACTCGCCCTCCTCTCTAGAAATATGACAAGTAATGGTGTGCTCTTGCCAATCTACACTCCTCCCACTCATTTTCTGGTGTGTGTGTGTGTGTGTGTGTGTGTGTGTGTGTGTGTGTGTGTGTGTGTGTGTGTGTGTGTGTGTGTGAGAGAGAGAGAGAGAGAGAGAGAGAGAGAGAGAGAGAGAGAGAGAGAGAGAGAGAGAGAGAGAGAGAGAGAGAGAGAGAGAGGTTAATAATGGCACTAACACCTGCGTTTGAGAAGCACGTGGACTAAGAAACCATAAATAATGCAACCAACCTTTTTAAAAGGTTATATATATATATATATATATATATATATATATATATATATATAAACTCTTATTCATTATCATTATCATGATAACATTATTTTATGAGATGTCTTTAACTTAAGATATATCAGGTCTCATCCTTATCTACAGTAATTCATATTATCCTTGGTTAGGTTAGGTTAGGTTACTGCTAAATGAAGTACTTGATTTTCTAAAATCGACTCCCGAAAAAAGTTTATTATGGTGGGCGGTCGAAAGATATTTTTAGTTCATATGAAACGCAGGCTCTGAGACAACAGTGTCCAGTATATACAGACCTTCTGGATGATCTTTCTTCAGTAAGATTAGATACAGTGGCATCTTAGTTATATCTTCAGTGACAACATTATCACTAGGACTTTCTACTATAGAAGACTATGGCATTGTCCTCCATTATTAATAAAACTAGACCCCTTTAGAATAGGTAGTTTTGCCCGTGACAGGTAACAAAGTCACAGGTAAAAATTCACAGTGTAGATTAGGTTAAGGTAGGTCAGGTTAGCTTATTCCTGTGACTTTGATTCTGTTAATTTTTTATCTGTCAGTTATTTCCCTGGATTCGTTTTTCCTTTATAATCAAGTTTTGAGTTAGTTCATCATTATAAACCTTAATAATTATCTTTCTCCAGTGATAGCATCTCTGTTTCTCTTTACTTTATGTATTCTTCGTGCCCAGGCCCGATGAGGGCTGTTTTATTTTATTATTTTTTGGCCCGTCCTGGTGTCACAATCATTAAAAAAAATAAAAAATGGAAATCCCCTCGAGGGTAGGGAGCGAGAATATCTCCTCCGTGTTTCCCTGCAAGTCATAAAACTCCACTAAATGGGGTGGAGTTAGGGGACTGGGGATCCCTGCTTTGTATTTTATTCCCACAAAGAGTCAAGTTGTTTGCTTTGACTCAGCCAACTCTCGTATAGACGGCAATATAATAAGGGGGATTATGTCTTTTCTCTATTGACTGAGTCATTGACATTAGACTACACATGGCATGGGTACTTTTGCCTCCAAATTCAACTTTTGAGAGAGTTCTCTCAGTAAGCACCATATGTACTCTCAGTTTTTCTTCTTCTTGAATTAAGTGTTTGAGTTAATATCTTTATCAGGACCCCTTCTAAGGATGTTTCTGCTTCTAAGATGATGCCATTACAAAGAGCAAATGTCATCTCAGGATCTTTCTTCCTCTTAAATTATAGTGCTGGGAGTTAATTTCCCGAGAGATAAAGAAGCCTCTTTTTCTCTTTAAGAAAATCTGTTCTTCTGGTTTCTGGGTCAAGAGGAGATTTCGTAATACTGTCGCACAGCAGCACTGAACTTTTTTAAATGAAAATATTACTGTTTTGCCAGTTCGTTCATCCAGAGTTACACCATTCCCTTAAATTGGTTTGAGAGTCAATTAAGTATATAAAAAAAAAAGAACGGAACTATTTTCGTGAATAATGCTGATATCTTAATACAAAGTGAAAACTGAATAGCATTTTAATTATTTGCTTCGATATGATTATTCATATCTTGCAGTTGCTACTTTGTTTGGGTCAAATTTTACCCCATACTGCTAAGAAATATATTCTTCAGGGATAAAATTTACTCCTGTTTACCCCCAGATGAAATCTATTTTACCCCATATTGCCCAGAAATGTTACCCCAGGTAAAGTCTATCAGCTGTAGGAGATCTAAAGAGAATGCTAGTTTCCTTAATAAGGTCAGTATCCTTTCTGACTGTAGGGTTCCTTTTGGCAAGGAGATCAAAATACTCAATAACTTCTATCCCTACAACCACATGCGCCACCAACACTACATACACTCTCTGAGAGGTTTGGGTGAAAGCCCGGGATCAGGATCGGTAGTGGTCTTCCTCAGTGACTCGGAGTTGTTCGGCAACGCAGCTCATGAAACGAGAACAAGAACAACAGCTCTTATAAAAGGTGTAAGAGCTTAATATCCTTTTAAAATGAAATCTTGTTTGACCCTTCTAGGATATAAAGAGAAAATTATTTTCTTAGAGGGGTCAATAACCCTTTTTACTGCAATGTACCTTATGGCATAGAGATAGAAATGCCCAATAAATTTGACACTTATATTAAGTGTAAGAGTGTAGCATCTTTTCACCGTGAAATTCAGTTCAAACCCTCTTTAGCAGCTGGCGAATGATAGGCCTATATTTCATAGATTTATATAAGAGACAATTCTCTTGCTTTTAAAAAGGATAAACCCCACGTTTATAAAGAGGAATTTCCTCTTGCGATTTAGGTCAAATGGATTCTCAGTTGTGAAGCATACTAGAGTTTCTCCTCGTTTGTATCATACAAGAGTGTCATCTTTTTCAATAGTCTTGATCAAGTAAGGTTAGCTCCTTACAGTGTTCGTTAGTGATGATAATAACTCTTCACTCATTACTAAAAGGTGTGTCCCTTGCAACCAGTCCTCTCTCTCTCTCTCTCTCTCTCTCTCTCTCTCTCTCTCTCTCTCTCTCTCTCTCTCTCTCTCTCTCTCTCTCTCTCTCTCTCTCTCTCTCTCTCTCTCTCTCTCTCTCTCTCAAAGGTAGATTAATCTGCCAGAACAACTCACCAATCACTTATTCTCTTAAAACTTAATTTTTCTTCTTCTTTATAATCTTCTTTCCTTGGCACTGTTTTGGCCATACCCTTCCGCTCTTAGGTGCCAAATTCCACCACCACCCACTTATGCCTTATCACGAAGGGTGGATAATACCCTCAAAACACGTGCCACCCCATACCCTGAGAAATGATCCCTGTAAATACTGTAAATTAAATAGAAGTAACTTAGATTGATTTAAATAATATTAATTTTCAATTTGCCATGGTTATTAATACAGAAGCTTTTTATAATACATAGATGAAAATAATTTTGATATTTATGATATTAGCAACATCAAGAAGAAATAAAAAAAAGAAACATATACACACACTTGTGAATGTGTGTTCTCTCTGCTTATTCTGTGCATTTATTAAATTTACGTATTTTTGTTCTACACATTCTCACGTATTACTATATATAAAGTGCTGGAGTACGTCAGTATTCTTATCTTATCGTAAGTACAAACTTACTTTTATGCACTTGATGTAAGTGGCTACTCATATGTATCAATCAATGTATGTATGTCTGTCTATCTATCTATCTATCTATCTATCTCTCTCTCTCTCTCTCTCTATATATATATATATATATATATATATATATATATATATATATATATATATATATATATATATATATATATATATATATATATATACATATACACATATATATATATATATATATATATATATATATATATATATATATATATATATATATATATATATATATATATATATATATATATATATATATATTCTCTACAGAGCTGCAGCATGCAAGGTGATAATAGATATACAAGACGTTTAACACTTAATTTATTTAGAAGCTACATGATACCCCTAAGCCTCAATGCCCCCGCCCCCTTAAGGTCAAATCCTAATCCTTTTCGTGCCCACAAGACTCTGCTGCTGTCTCACTGTTTCTGACTCTTTTGTATCACCAAGATGGCAGGGCGTGGTATTCTTGGGCACGCCTCCACCAATAGGCTTCCAGAGAAAGGGAGTACAACCAATTACCTATAGTGTGACGGGCGTGACTAAAGGAACGCCAATTGGGTGCAAGGAACATTTTAACATAAGTGCCTATATGTGTACTTTCTACCTATACTGTCGTAGGACTTTTGGCTAGGTGTCAAAGGAAACATTGAACACTCTCTCCAGTGTGTAATAGGATGAGGCCTATGGTAAGATATATAGCTGGTCCCATGGGACTCGGCATCTGGCGTTCAAATATCTCAAGAGGGTGTGAGATATAAACCAGTCCTTTATTCCCCATACCACAGAGAAACACTTGTCCTAAATGTGAAGTACATGCCCGGGGGAGATACCCAATGGCAATAGGCGATTACCACCCACTCCTTTGCAATAGGCTCGTTGGAATAGCCCCTCCCCTTATAGGCGGGACTCCACTTCGAACCTGGAGTTGATTTGCAGGACTGGATGTCAAGACACGCCCTGCCCTTAGGGTATTTCAAGAACCACCCAGGGCAGGCACGGTGAGTTGAGTTAGAGACCGGGCCT
The DNA here is from genome assembly GCA_037179515.1 of Halocaridina rubra. Lineage (NCBI taxonomy): Eukaryota > Metazoa > Arthropoda > Malacostraca > Decapoda > Atyidae > Halocaridina > Halocaridina rubra. The sequence goes on along the minus strand of JAXCGZ010002814.1, from coordinate 10,663 downwards.
TGCCAGCAGCAGAGTTAACACAGTACAGCTGAGTTAGCCTCCCCCTTTTGGGGGTGGGACTCAGGAATTAGTCGTGACAGGAACTGTAGTAATAGGAGCTCTGAGTACATAGATGTTAAAATAAGAATAAACGTATATAATAGAAGATGTCTTTCACCAACCACGCTACCATAATTATAAATATAACGTAGGGAGTAAAAAAAGCCCTACGTCAGTGGTGGACAGCTCGGGATCAATCCACGCCGACACTTTACCGAAGAGAAAGAAGAAAAAAAATAGAAGAAAAAAATATATAGCATCTATGGAAGAAAAGTACAAGTGAAGAAACTTCAAGACGCTTACCAGCAGTGAGAGAGTGACACCGAGAAAGTCAGAGCTCCCCCTTCACTTACAGTATCATATTATGAGATCCAGCCACTCTCCCCCGCCTCCGTATTGGCAAGGCCCCTCCCCAGCAGTAAAAGTATCAACGAAAGTATTCATGGAAGTCACCGTCGCACTGAGCCAAAGTGTGACCGGGGCATTGAGTGAAAATGCCCATTACAAGAAGTATAAGTTGCCGGATCCGACCAAGAAGATGGCGATTCGTCGATTTTACTCGAGAGATAGAGAATTGGACGGGAACCTCCAGCGCCCAGAAAGGAAAACCCTCTCCTTCCTTGCCTTCTGCCATGAGGTTTTTCAGGACCACCTCCTTAAAATAGCTAAGTACTTGTGATCTGTATCCAGTGAGTAATGGGACAATTCTTAAAAGAAATTGAGGTCGGTGGACGCCGCCATTTTATCTTGTAGTTATGCTTGACTCAGCCAACCCGCCTATGAGGGGTGTGGCGCTTAATAAGTTGATAAAAGTAGAATTTCTGTACCCATTACTAACATGGATAATTTGTACTAATAGCTATAAGCAGTAATAAACTCCATTTTTGTTATAATTTGAGTAATGTAAAAAAATTGCGTTGGAAGTGTGTTCCATTTATTTGTATTAATGCTTAGATTGAATTTTAAGAACGCGAATGTATCGATTTTTTAATTGACAAATTTAATGCACGTGAAATCACTATTACAGTATATTAATTTCTTAAGTGTAAGAATTATAGTGAGTAATATACTTGAATCTGCTTTTAAGGTTTTACTTAGAACACCTGTGATTTTCGAGAAAGGAATGTGGAAGTGACCATTCGATCTCCCAACCTCGTTATTATAAATCTGTAGTAATTGTACTGATCCTTGATATTTTAAAGTACGTGTAAAATCATTTTTATATAAATTTCTTAAAGCGTAAGAAATAGTGTGTTAAGATTGCGCCTGTTTTCAAGGTTCTTTCTTTTTTGTTTGTTTTTTTTCTCCGCGGGAGTAATGTTTTAGCGAAAGAAAGACATCTATTATATACGTTTATTCTTATTTTAACATCTATGTACTCAGAGCTCCTATTACTACAGTTCCTGTCACGACTAATTCCTGAGTCCCACCCCCAAAAGGGGGAGGCTAACTCAGCTGTACTGTGTTAACTCTGCTGCTGGCAAGGCCCGGTCTCTAACTCAACTCACCGTGCCTGCCCTGGGTGGTTCTTGAAATACCCTAAGGGCAGGGCGTGTCTTGACATCCAGTCCTGCAAATCAACTCCAGGTTCGAAGTGGAGTCCCGCCTATAAGGGGAGGGGCTATTCCAACGAGCCTATTGCAAAGGAGTGGGTGGTAATCGCCTATTGCCATTGGGTATCTCCCCCGGGCATGTACTTCACATTTAGGACAAGTGTTTCTCTGTGGTATGGGGAATAAAGGACTGGTTTATATCTCACACCCTCTTGAGATATTTGAACGCCAGATGCCGAGTCCCATGGGACCAGCTATATATCTTACCATAGGCCTCATCCTATTACACACTGGAGAGAGTGTTCAATGTTTCCTTTGACACCTAGCCAAAAGTCCTACGACATCCCTCCCCACTACACTGAAATATCTCTTATTTCAGTTTCATCATCCTAAACTAACATTTGTTTACAATAAAAACGGGGCCGAATTATTTAAGTTATCATCTAAGAAATCCTATTTCTATGAACCCTAAACAAATTACACAAACATAACATATATATAGTACTTCTACAGACAACTAGAGCATGCAGAGTCTATTTCCTTGTTGGAAATCTTTAATACAAACATATTCTTATATTTAAACAAACATAACCTTAAACAGTATAATTTCAGTGTGTAACTAATATCAAACATTAATTAAGATCAAAAGTCAGTTTAAATCAAAACATTAATTCATCTACTTCTCTTTTTTCTTCAAAAGACAAAATTTGGTTAGTTACAGTAAAAATATAAATCATGTAAAACATTAGCAAACAAATTAAGTAGAGTATTAGCATGTATAAACATGTAAAATGCAATAGACCATAACATCAATAGTAATTTCTATAAGAAACCTTATCTTATAATTTCTACTCCTATTGTTACTATGGGCATTAATTTATTTTAAAATTTGGCCTTAAAAACTACTCCTGAAACAAAACATGTTTTACTGTGTGTAAAGTCAAAACATTTACTATTTCAATATGCAATTACTATTCAGAGACCAATTAATATAAAAACTTAATGAACCTAAAGATTAAATCATAATTCAAACAAGAATAATACTAAAGCAAAACTGTGATAATATCTAAGCAAAACACTGATATTATTCAAGCAGAAAAGCAACTTATTACTCTTAGTGCAAATCATACAATTATCAATGGCACTTATTCAAAACTATATCTAAGGGAGACTCTGAGTTTTCGCTTAAAATTATCTTAAAGCTAGTAAAACAAAAAAAAATAAAAATAAAAAAAATATTTTGTCTTTTAGCACAGTGGACAAAGACGGTGGGGACATTTTCTTTCCCATTTTTTCAGTTCTAATACGGGGGTAATTTTAATTAAATAATAAGGGATTTTTAAATACCCTTCTTTCTCTCTTCACTAAAGTTTGGACATGTATAGGGATTATTTTTCTTTCTGTTTGAATCCCATCAACGCGTTTACGTGGCTTCTAAAGGTATTATTAAAATATTTTAAAATATTTCTGTGTTTTGTTTCCTCTCTTTTCACTACAGTTATGACATGTATGGGGATTTCCTTGTTTCTGGGATTTCATCAAGATTACATGGTTTTTTAAAGTAGTTTAAAACTTTTATTTCTTTCCTTTCTAGGACGACTTTTATTTTCTCTGTCCCTTGCTCATGAATTCTTGCTAGGCGCGATTCCACGCCGCGGGAGTAATGTTAATCCCTTCATCATAACAACATTAAAAAAACAATCTGTCATTTATGTCTTATCAGTATTTATGCAATAACAGCATGCAACAAGTCACAAGTTATATACGATGAAATTTCTAAAGTGAGCAGGTCAAATAGAGTTTGCATTGTAGGCGATTTTAATTTTAGACATATTAACTGGGAAACCATAACAGGTGATAGTAGCTCTAAGGAGTTTTTGGAAGTAGTAGAAGACAATTTCCTTTCTCAGCATGTACATGAAGCAACACGGGGAGTGAATACACTAGATTTAGTTCTTAGTAATAGAGAGAATATGGTTACAAATTTAGAAGTTGGTGAAAAATTGGGCAACAGTGACCATGATTCCATTAGATTTAACATAATTTTCAAGGGAACTATAAAGGAAAATAAGAATATTGTTCCAAACTTTAGAGCAGGAGATTTTGAGGGCTTAAAAACTAAATTATCTAATGAGGTATGGGAAGGGATTTCTGGGGTACAGATGTGGGTAGTTAATCCAGCAGGTCAGGTCGAAGGTAGCGGATTACCCCGAAATTTGGGTACCACATGCCAAGGATTATCACAAGATAAGATCAATACATTTAATTCTCTCACAGGAAAGAATACCAGCCCGTCAGTTAATATAAATTTGGATGAGGAATATAACAATTTTGTCATGACTCTTAAGAATAGTCAGAGAGACTATATTCCCATGAAACATTGCAGATCAAGAAAAAATGACCCTAAATGGATGAACAATAGAATAAAGAATCTTATAGATATTAAAAGAGGAATATACAGGAAGCTAAAAAGAGGTGAAGAGCAGGTGAGGCAGCAATATATACAGTTAAACAGGGAAGTTAAAAAGATAGTTAGAGAGTCGAAAAGAAAATACGAAGTTCGAATAGCAGGAGAAGCTAAAGAAAATCCTAAAGGGTTTTATCAACATTATCAAACAAAATTTAAGGAAAAAGTCGGACCAATTGAAGTAGCCAATGGCCATATCACAGATGACGATAAAGTGATGTGTACATGTTTAAATGATTATTTCTTATCTGTATTTACAAATGAAAACTTGGAAAATATTCCGGAAGTAGAATCCATTTACAGAGACAGTCCCGATAATATACTTAGTTCAATAAATATTACGAGAGAGGAGGTAATAAAAGAAATAGATAAATTAAAGGCTCATAAATCTCCGGGACCTGATGGAATATATGCTAGAATATTAAAGGAATGCAAGGAAGAGCTTAGTTGTCCTCTAACTGCATTATTTAATAATTCAATAAAATTAGGATCGGTACCCATGGAGTGGAAATTGGCAGATGTGGTACCAATATTTAAAAAAGGAGAACGTGTTAAAAAGAATAATTATAGGCCGGTTAGTTTAACGTCAACAGTGGGTAAGATTCTAGAATCCATAATTGCAAATAAAATAAGGGCACATCTAGAATTACACAGACTGATAAAACTTTCACAACACGGGTTTCTTAAGGGTTTTTCGTGCCTTACAAACTTACTGTCTTTTTATTCAGAAGTTTACGAGGCAGTAGATTGTGGCAAAGAATATGATACAGTATATCTAGATTTTAGCAAAGCTTTTGATAGAGTTCCTCACAAAAGATTAGTTAAAAAGCTGGAAGCTCATGGTATAGGAGGAGCTGTGCTCAGATGGATCAAACAATGGTTAAAAGACAGAAAACAGAGGGTTTGCATAAATGGAGAGAAATCAGAGTGGGGCTCGGTTACAAGCGGGGTACCACAAGGCTCGGTACTGGGTCCTCTATTATTCATCGTATATCTAAATGATCTGGATTCGGATATCAGTAGTAACCTAAGTAAATTCGCAGACGACACTAAAATAGGTAGAACTATAAATGGAAAAGAAGACATTCATGCTTTACAGGAAGATCTAAATAGATTATCTGAATGGTCGGACAAATGGCAAATGGAATTTAATGTTGAAAAATGTAAAGTAGTTAAAATGGGTACTATAAAAGACAATACTAGTTATAAGCTAAATAACCATGAAATCATGAGTTCTCAGTGTGAAAGGGATTTGGGAGTTCTTGTGAGTAGTAGTCTTAAGCCAAGAGAGCAATGCACAGCAGTCAGAAATAAAGCAAACAGAATTTTAGGATTTATCTCAAGAAGCGTCAGCAATAGGACGGAAAAAGTTATTTTGCAGCTCTATCTTGCATTAGTTAGGCCCCATTTAGATTATGCTGTGCAATTCTGGTCACCCTATTATAGAATGGAAATTGAATCCTTGGAGAGAGTGCAACGAAGAATGACCAAGATGATACACAATATCAGAAATCTACCATATGAGGACAGATTAAAAAAACTTAATCTACATTCTCTAGAGAGGCGAAGAGTTAGGGGGGATATGATTGAAGTGTATAAATGGTTTAAAGGGATTAACAAGGGAGATATTAATAAAGTTTTAAAAATTCATGATCAAACCAGAACTCGTAATAATGGATTTAAGCTTGATAAATTTAGGTTCAGAAGGGAAATTGGTAAAAATTGGTTTGGTAATAGAGTAGCTGATGCATGGAACAAGCTTCCTAGTATGATAGTAAATGCCAATACCTTAGACACCTTCAAATGTAGATTAGATAGACATATGACAGAGGTAGGGTGGGCATGAATAGGTTAGTGCTTATTAGAAAAATCATAAAAAGAAAAACAGAATAAATAAGTAGAGTAGAATAGAATAGGTTAGACATGCTGAAAATACAATTCAAAAATGGAGCTGCCTCGTGTGTGCCAGTAGGCATGTTGCAGTGTCCTCTATTCTTAATAAAATGTAGGCACAATTATCGCCTAGCTTCGCTGGAAAAAAACAAAAAAAGAAAATCAAAGACGGCTACATTCTTTTAGCATTGAACGGAGCCTCTGTCAGGCTCAGAGTCGAGTGAAAGGTAGGAGAGAGAGAGAGAGAGAGAGAGAGAGAGAGAGAGAGAGAGAGAGACTGGGCGACTGTGAAATACGTTGCGGTTTCCACCCATGTGTCAGCTGAGACGGGCCTCTTCCTTTTACTTGTACTGAAAAAAATAAAAAATTGTCGCAGAGTATCTCTAATAATAAAATAAATAAACAAATGAACGTGAACAAACGTTAGCAATGACTATCGATAGAGTCTTACGTTTATTGTCAGAGGGCTATTCTTATTTCCTCATTAACAAAAACAAAAGCAAAAAGAACTTAGTGTACAACTGCAGAACTGTCGAAGCATAAATCCATTCCTTTCTGTTTAATCTTGATAAGGACTTTACTGTAACAGCATACACATCCTCGTCTATAATGACAATCCCTTTCTTGCTATAAATCAGAGGGTTGAGTCGGAGCGCACCCACTCTGATGAAATTAAAACAAAAGATTAAAATCATATGTGACGCTATCCCTACTACTCTCAACAAAAGTACAAATATCTTTTTCTTAACAGACGTCTTATAATGACTTAAATATCATTAGTTTTAAATTTAAAACTCAGCAAATAATCTCTAATAATCTCAATTATCTTTAATTAGCTCAATTGTAATCTAAAATTCATGAAAATGATAGGGATTAACCATAGTTATCTCTAGATAATCTTTTCAAAACTCTTTAAGTAAGATTTTAAAGATTTCTTCAATACAAAAAGAACTATATAACAAAAACGGGTATCAAAGAATATAAAAAGTCTATCTCTGTGTATGCAATAATAAAAACAAAAATTATATTTCATTAGCAACAGTAAAGAATGCATTTTGCTTAAGTTTCAAATTCTCGTACGGAGTTGTACATGGACAATTCAAACATAAAATATATATATTCTTTTACTATCTCGAATTTGACTTATAACTGCTCTGTCTGTTTGCTTTTACGGGGGTGCGCATGTGGGCGCTGTTTTCTCCCCTGTTCTTTTGGCTTCTGGATAAACTTCTGCTCTCTCAAATACGGGATACAGCTGTGTAACATTCTTGTTGTCATTTCGTGTCAGCTCTCACTCTTTCTTTATGACCAAGCTGAAATAATTTTGATAAAACATTATCATGGCTAAAACTCGCAAAGTTTTATTTTATCAATCTAACATATCTCTTCAGACAAATAATGTATATACTGCAGCTAGCAAAGAAAATAAAGAATCATTCATAGATTCACGTCCTTTATCACGTAACATCTATCTTGGAATCTCTCGGAAATCGAATAATAATCTCAATGGCGGAGTAGGGGACAAAACAAAAATAAAACAAACTTGGCATTTCAACCATATCTGGGCAGGTGGAGAATTACTTTCTCAAACATATCCCTCACTAGATATTGCAACAGCGCATCACCTCCCATAAATACACTCTGATATGGCATGCAGAAGGACCTGGCGGAGCAGGGGAACGATCCTCGCAGACTCCCCAATCATGCTTCCTAACGGTGCTTTCCGCGATTTCACCCCCTAGAGCGATATATAGCTGGTCCCATGGGACTCGGCATCTGGCGTTCAAATATCTCAAGAGGGTGTGAGATATAAACCAGTCCTTTATTCCCCATACCACACAGAAACACTTGTCCTAAATGTGAAGTACATGCCCGGGGGAGATACCCAATGGCAATAGGCGATTACCACCCACTCCTTTGCAATAGGCTCGTTGGAATAGCCCCTCCCCTTATAGGCGGGACTCCACTTCGAACCTGGAGTTGATTTGCAGGACTGGATGTCAAGACACGCCCTGCCCTTAGGGTATTTCAAGAACCACCCAGGGCAGGCACGGTGAGTTGAGTTAGAGACCGGGCCTTGCCAGCAGCAGAGTTAACACAGTACAGCTGAGTTAGCCTCCCCCTTTTGGGGGTGGGACTCAGGAATTAGTCGTGACAGGAACTGTAGTAATAGGAGCTCTGAGTACATAGATGTTAAAATAAGAATAAACGTATATAATAGAAGATGTCTTTCACCAACCACGCTACCATAATTATAAATATAATGTAGGGAGTAAAAAAAGCCCTATGTCAATACATCTTCCCAAGTGCACATGTATGTATGCTGTGGAGGGTGGCTTTCGATTCTCATGAGAACAACACAGAAATGTGAGATATTTCTGACCCCCATCGATCAGGGACACAGAGGTGTGAAAGGCCTATGGGTTGAACCATAGATCTTGTCATCACTCTGTAAACACACACTTTACCCAGGACACCACACTTGAAATGTCACGTTACACCACTTGGGTCACACATGACATTACATGGGTAATGTCATGTTACATCCCATGGGTAAAATCACTTTACGTCAGGTATGCATATTAATTCTAAAGGTAAAATTTATAAATTGTGTTGAATATAATAAAAACTTTATTCACTAACGTTTATACATTAAATCTTAAGGTTAAAGTACACCATATATGTTTGCACGTTTGCGTCCACAAATTCGATTTGTAAGAAGTGGAATTGATATTCACTGTTTTATTAATCTATTCTTAAGGTAATACTTAAGGTAATATTGTTAGTTTATCTGGGGTCGTGATTTACTTTACTAATATTTCCAACTTATTCTCAAGATTAGATTTGGCTTTTGTGATTCTTTCTTGCCAGCTTTTAAGAGTGATATGATAATGTGGGCGGTCGATTTAATTGATGTTTTTATGTGTATTTTTAAGGTAATACTTACTAAGAATTGTTTATATATACTGTATATATATATATATATATATATATATATATATATATATATATATATATATATATATATATATATATATATATATAGATATATATATATATATATATATATATATATTATATATATTATATATATATATATATATATATATATATATATATATATATATATATATATATATATATATATATATATATATATAGATATATATATATATATATATATATATATATATATATATATATATATATATATATATATATATATATATATATATATATTATATATATATATATATATATGTGTGTGTGTGTGTGTGTGTGTGTGTGTGTGTGTGTGTGTGTGTGTGTGATTACCTAATTGTGATTACCTAATTGTGTTTACGGGAAAGAGCCCAAAGCTCGTATCTTCCCGTCTCCTCATCGGTTCCATTTTAGACTTAGTGATACTTATCATACCTGTCCTTAAAACTATGGATTGAGATAGCATTAACTACCTCCTCGCTTAGCCAATTCCAATTATCAACTACTCTTACACTGAAAAAGTATTTCCTTACATCCTGCGAAGAAGTTTTCTTACCAAGCTTCAAACTATGACCTCTAGTTCTAGAGCCAGCCATATCAAAATATCGATCCCTATCCACTCTATCATAACCATGAAGGAATTTAAAGACTGTCACCATATCCCCCCTCACTCTTCTAGCTTCGAGTGATAGTAAGTCTAATTCCCTCAGCCTCTCATCATAACTGAGATTGCGTATTTCTGGCACCAGTTTCGTGGCATGTCTTTGAACTTTTTCAAGCTTAGCTATGTGCTTTTTCAAGTGCGGATTCCAAAAGGGGGCTGCATATTCGAGTTTTGGCCTCACATAGGTTACATAAATATTTCTGAACATTTCCTTGTCCATGTGCCTGAAGGCTACCCTTACATTTGATAAGAATGCATATGCTGCCCTTACTGTGCCATTTATATGTATTTCTGGAGACAAATCTGCCAGTATGTTTACTCCTAGATCTCTCTCATTTTCTGTCTCTTGAAGTTGTACTCCAGCCACCGAGTAGTCAAGCTTGGGCCTTCTTGCACTTGTACCCATTCTCATTACCTTACATTTTGAAGTATTGAATTTCATTAGCCACTTTTCTGACCACTCATGCAGATTATTTAGATCCTCCTGAAGTTCTCTACCATTGTTCTCGTTTTTTACTTTCTTCACAATCTTTGCATCATCTGCAAACATATTCATGAATGAATTTACAGACTCTGGTAGGTCATTTACATATACAAGGAACAAAAGTGGCCCTAAAGCTGAACCCTGTGGAACTCCACTACTAACTCTTCTCCATTCAGACACTGGGTGTCTTACTCTAACCCTCTGTTCCCTTCCTTCTAAGTAAGTTTTTATCCATTCCAAAACATTTCCACCTATTCTAGCCATTGATTGCAGCTTCCTAATAAGTCTCCCATGTGGAACAGTGTCAAACGCTTTCTGGAAGTCTAGGAATATGCAATCTGCCCAGCCCTCTCTTTCCTGTAAGATTTGGCTTACCTCATCATAAAATTCTAATAAGTTTGTTACTGTTGATCTACCTTCTCTGAAGCCATGTTGCCTCACTGACAAAAAGTTGAAGGATTCCAAGTGAAGAGAGATATGTTTCCTTAGTAGTTTCTCCATAACTTTGCAAACTATGCTGGTCAAGGAAACTGGTCTATAGTTCAGAGCCGTATCCCTCCTTCCCTTTTGTGTGTGTGTGT
>JAXCGZ010002813.1:0-34393 GCA_037179515.1 Halocaridina rubra | reverse complement strand
TTGAGTTATTAGCATATCTTAAACTCCTATATGTCATTTTTTTTTGGAACACCTTCAGATAATAGGAAACACACAACAGAAATAATCATGCATTACAGTGCACTGCATCCAACTAGTTTTTAATACTATGCTTCATTTTTATTCTTTTAATTATTACAAAAACTTATACAGGTAACTGTAATAGAAAAGACAATAATAGCAATGCAGAATCACTACAACTGCAAGAACTAATATTTTTTTTATTTTTTTTCAAATTTAAACTACACTGAATGCAAGGCAATATTTTTACTTTTTTTAAGAATGCACTCAGATGAAATAGAAGCAGTAATCAACTTTATCATCCTCAACATGCATATAAGGTTCACTCATTGCAATACCACGAGGAGCTAAGTTGAGGATTATTTTAGTTAGATCTCGGCTCATTTAAAACGTTTAAAGGCTTTGCTTAGTCTTCTTTTTTAACCATCATAAAAAAATTTATATATTGTAAATACAGTAAGAATCTGTCTCAAAGATCATACAATGATTCAGCCCTGGAATCCATGTCATCAGTACTTTTAACTTATACTGGACACGGCAGATAACCAATGGATCTACACAACATTATCAAAAAGTTTTCAATTATGTATAAGATGCTATTTAGGTTTCCGATGCAGTACTTCATCATCATGCAAAGTATTATTAAGTAACTATAACTTTAAAACAGATATATAATAACAGTGATAGTGATATGTAGTTCACTTACTTTATCAAGAACTTAAATATCTGATACAAAATACTGAAACATTATTTACATAATACATCATATTTTACTGAGCTCTTAACCTAAACAAGTGAATCATAATGCTGAAATGAATAATCATAAAAATATGATGTAGTTATTAACATTTGTTAATAACTATAAGTGCATGAAAAATTTGTTTGAAGAAAAGGTGCCTTAATTCTTAAATTCAACACAGATCTCTTCTAATGTCAGAACAGATAACTGAAATTCTACTAAATACAATGATAATAAACATAGTATGAGATTTCATCATAATTCAATGAAAATTAAGGTTTTTAGAGTGAAAGAAATGAAATGTGTACCTAAGTATATACCTATGAGGTTGGATATTCTTACTTTGCTGCCAATGAACAGTTATGCATAGAGATAAATAACAAAGAAATGCCTTCCTTTTTTCAGCAGTCTAAAAGGAAAGATTGGCTCTGAATTGAAAGTAATAAATACTATTGTCTAACCTCTAGAGATATAAAATTTATGATTTAGTAAATGTTAAATTTATGTGCTTCATAACTTTACAATACCTTGGCTCTACAATGAGTAAACGTGAGATGAAATCCTTGGCTTGATCAGAGACATTAATAAAAGGTCATCGGGAAAGTCGACCTGACCTTGAGAGATATTCAGAAATGTTTCTTGCTTAGTATCACCACCAAATGGAGAATGTCCAGTCAAAAGAACATACACCAACACTCCCACAGACCTAAAAGAAAAAAATTATATTTCCCATGCAGATTCTAAAAGCTGTATGGGTTGTAACACATCCTATGTAATAGCAAATGCAAACGTGGATGTTTACCATTAAATAAACATTATGAATAAATGAAGAAATATTAAATCATTACACTTACCTTGAACTTATTACTTTTACTTAGCCATATCACCCATGCTTCAATATACAAGCCATAGAAACAAAATAATCATATCATGCAAAAGCATGGCTGCATTGCAAATCACTACTTTCTACAATGCTGGCAAATACTGTCCCTGGGAAGAAAATGTATTTTATATATATATATATATATATATATATTATATATATATATATATATATATATATATATATATATATATATATTATATATATATATATATATATATATATATATATATATATATGAAAAATGCTCTCCATGGATTACTGTAGGTAAAGGCACTGCAGAGTACTGTTGATAAGTCAAATTTAATAAAGCAGAAACTCCACAGTAAAAAGTGTACCTAAATATATCATTACGATACTGTAAGCTGTCGCACAGTGCTTCAGCGGAGTATCTACATAACATAAAAGGAAAACATAAACATTACAGGTGTTTTTCAGAGAGTATATTATGAAAATGGTACTACAGTAACAAGGTATGCACAGCAATCATAAGTAATGCAGATCTTATTCCTTTGATTTTTTTAAATACAAATTACTAGGGCCTGCATCTCATGTATTTATTCATATAAGACAAGCCAGTGCTTATTGCAACATTAATATCAAATGATCTTGAGAAAGAAACTACTACTTTGCCTAGGAATATCTTGAAAGTTTATTTGCTAGAGTGCAGTTCATTTACTGAAGGTCTATAAACCTTGTAATGAATTACTGTCGTTTTGGGCATATGCACATTTATATCTTTAAATATAGAGAATTGTCATGGGTCAATCTGTGATGTCAAGTTGAAGTAACTACATGATATATGTAGTTCTTCCTACTTGAGGAGGTTTGACCTGACTGTCTATCCTCATGTATACTACACCAGGCTTCAGCATATTCGGTGGAAAAAAAAATCCTAATATACTACTGCAGAAAGTTAAACAAAGTAATATAGTAACATTATATTTTCTTCAGATATCTGATCTTTTCACACACTAATATGCTGTCTAAAGATTTTGGTTGTACATCATAATACTTGAGAGGCAATGAAGAAGACATTTCCAAATTTCACTAAAATTCATGAGCACTTTCAGTTTGCTTAACATCGAATGAATATAATTAAGCTAAGGAAGTAGTGTGAACTCCGAATCACACATTTAACTGGTAAGCATGAGTACCTAATATTACTTTAATAGAAATATAGGGGGGTCCTTGACTAACATCAGAGTTCTGTCCTGAAATACGTCACCGTAAAACAGTTTTCAGCGTAAGTCGCAACACACCTAAATAAGCACCTACATCACCCACCTATGCGAATGCAATAGTAGTTTCTCCGTTTCACCTATCTCTAATTTCACTTCCATGGTGATGGCTTTCCTTTTCTTCAAAGCACTGCCAACAGTAGAATCTGCTTTACGGTTAGTAGACAAAATACAGGGCAAAAATGATTAGAAAAGAAATATACTTTATGGGAGATGCATTGTAACCAAGAAAAATTGTAAATCGAAACATTGTAAACCATGCTATTTGAGTTAAGATCAAATTATTTTGTCTCTATACACTTAATATTTGTTGCATCTTGTAAGAGGGCAGTTAAAAATAATAAGAGAGCAATGGGCAGCAAGCCCCATTTTCCTTAGGATATTTTTTCCTTGCTATTATAATTGACAGAAAGGGAAAATATGGACAAGTATTAATGAAACCCTAGGGCCTGCCCATTCTGTTTAGTATTGACTTCCCAGCTGGTTTCAACAAAGCTTAGCGTCACATTCCAAAAATTTGTCTACTGTTCCTTCAACAATTTAACATGAAATAGTGTGGTCTTGAGAGACTAATATGGCTATGAATCAAGTAGTTACACTATATCAGGTCTGCTAAGGTTGTGTATCATGCAAAATATATTTTGCATAACCATTAAATAATTCAATCCTGTTTTTGTTCCACATAGATAAATCCTTAAATGTATATTTACGACATGCCAGGTAAAAATACGTTTCCCTAACATACTTTTTTTTAAAATAAAAACATATCCTGGAATTACTAACACTAATATGATATATTTATGGTACAAGAAATTGTTACTAAAAGATTCCAAAGCTTTAAAGGTTAAAGATTCGTCTGATGTAACAAAGCATCAGCTTGAGTGTGTTACTTTCTGTGGTGAAAAAGTTAAAATCTCACTTAGTCAAAACGAGAATGTGGAAGGGAAGGTACTGAAATCTGTCTCCTGCTGATACCTAACAACTCAGCAAGAATGACGACGACTATACTAAATGATATTGCGAGCTAGTGGTGGAAGCAGATGCAACACAAACTCAATTCAGATAAAAGGAGGTGAGCACATGCCTGTTTTATACCTCTGAGGGGAGGAATAAAGGAGTCTCCCAATGTAAGTAATATCTATGAATTGTACTTTGCAAATTATGAAGAATTCTGTAAGTGGACTGTGGAGTGTATATTCAAACCAAGAATCCAAATCAGTTTGGTCAAAATGCTAACACTGATAGCAGATTCAACGAAGCAACAGTAAATATCACTGATTTCGTCATATAAGTAGTTATACATACCACATATCTGTTGCCAAACTGATTGGTTCATACTGAAGAATTTCTGGAGCTGAAAAGATTAAAAATATATATTGTAAATCAATTTCAAATTTATGACAATTAAATACAATGTATACAATTGACATTTGAATTCTTTTCCAGATTCTTGTACTACATAATCATTGCAAAGTATTTAAGCAATCTATAAAATACCTTGCTACTCATTATTTCTATATTAGACCATAGACAGATATAATATATATTTGTATTGAATCAACGAGAAGAATGCACAGTATATGCACTGCTAAAATTATATATAGTGCAGTGCCTATATATATATATATATATATATACTAGCTATATATATATATATATATATATATATATATATATATATATACACCTTGTTCGCTTTTTCCGCGTTTTTTATCCACGAAATTGGAATAACGCCCCTAAAAAATGATAGTAAAAAATTTTAGTAAATAATCGACCGCCTCAGAGGCACTTTTTCGCCATCCTCCTCCTCTTCTACCGCTTAATGAAATCGGATATCATGAGATAAAGGAAAAAAAGTATTAAGGACAAACAGCAAACAAATTTTCGATATAATATCGTTAGGGAAATAGCGTGCGAGGGTGAATCAGCTGATACGGAAGTGGCAAAACGTTTATGGATAGAGGTTCATTCTCCCGCATCCTCTCCTCTTCTACCGCTTAATGCGTTCAATTATTATGAAGAAAACTGAAAAAAAGCAATAAGAACAAACAGCAAACAAATTTTCGATATAATATCGTCAGGGAAATAACATGTGAGGGTGCATCAGCTGATACGGAAGTGGCAAAATGTTTGTGGATTGAGGTTCGTTCTTCCGCATCCTCCTCCTCTTCTACCGCTTAATGCAATCGAATATTATGAAGAAAATTGAAAAGAGCATTAATAACAAACAGCAAACAAACTTTCGATACAATATCGTTAGGGAAATAGCTTGTAGAGAGAAAATATATATATATATATATATATATATATATATATATATATATATATATATATATATATATATATATATATATATATATATTATATATATATATATATATATATATATATATATATATATATATATATATATATATATATATATATACAGATATATATATTTTATTTAAGTTTCCCCAATATACATTTTCTTTGTAACAATTGCATAGTTTTCTTTTCTCTCAGCTGACTTTGTTTACGTTTAGATTTTGTGCAGCATGGTCGATATGTAAAGAAGATAGAATTATGTTTAGAACCAAGAAATATTAATACAGTAATACCATACTCTTGAAAATTAGATAAACCCCAAATAGAGTGAGTAAATAAATATTTTATGGGTAAGATATTGCGCCTGAATAGTGATAAGCATCAGCTGATACGGAAGCGGCAAAACGCTTGCTGATAGAGGTTCGCTACCCCAGATCCTCCTCCTCTTCTACCGCTTAATGCAATCGAATATTATGAAGAAAATTGAAAAAAAGCAATAAGAACAAATAGTAAAAAAAATTTTGATATAATATCGTCGGGGAAATAGCGTGCGAGGGGGCATCAGCTGATACGGAAGTGGCAAAACGTTTGTGGATAGAGGTTCGTTCTCCCGCATCCTCCTCCTCTTCTACCGCTTAATGCAATCAAATATTATGAAGAAAATTGTAAAAAAGCATTAAGAACACACAGCAAACAAACTTTCAATATAATATTGTCAGGGATATAGAGTGTAGCGAATATATATTTCGTTTAAGCTTCCCCGATATACGTATTCTTTGTAACGAATTGTATAGTTTTCTTTTTTTCTCAGGTGACTTTGTTTATGTTTAGATTTCGTGTAACATGGTCGATATGTAAAGAAGATAGAATAATGTTTAGAACCAAGGAATATTAATACAGCAATACTATAATCTTGAAAATTAGATAAACCCCAAACAGAGTGAGTATATAAATATTTAATGAGTAAGATATTGTGCCTGAATAGTGATAAGCATCAGCTGATACGGAAGTGGGAAAACGTTTGCCGGAAGAGGTTCGTTCTCCCGCATCCTCCTTCTCTTCTACCGCTTAATGCGATCGAATATTATGAAGAAAATTGAAAAAAAATAATAAGAACAAACAGCAAACAAACTTTCGATATAACATCATCAGGGAAATAGCGTGCGAGGGTGCATCAGCTGATACGGAGGCGGCAAAACGTTTGCATCCTCGTGCTTACCACCACCATGCATGTCCCAGTGCATGCCTGTTGCCCACCGCATAATAGAGAGCATTAATTTGTTCACTGTACAGTAAATCTGTATATCTTTTATACTGTACACTATTTGCATGTTAATATAAATAACTGCAGGTCTTTCTGCTTTGCTATGTAGTACTTATGTTTTATTTATCTTATATCTTTGGCATAGTGTGTCTATGGATGGTTGTGGAACGAGCTATGCCCATTATCATTGTTTCTTATGGAAAATAACTCATTAAATTACGCGAAAAGTAAAATACTCGGCACTTAAGAGAACCTATCTTCACGTTATTCCAAGAACTGGGTGTATATGAATAATATAGTAGGTTTTCCATGAAACAATCAAGTTTTCATTTATGAACTTATTTTGTTTTGAGATATTTTTAGCAAAAAAATGTTGCATGAAGAGATTTTACAGTACAGTATAATTATTGGAAAACTTCTAGGCTGTCACATAGGAAAAAAGAAAAAAATAAGTTAAAAATTGCACCTGCAGGAAGTGTAACTTATCCAATATTCTGAAACAAATTAAATGTTATCAAAAATAAATATAGATATAGTAAATGTAGCTCAGTCAGTATGTACAAGAATTTCTAGAAGAAAAAATTGTATCAGTCCTCCAGTGAAAATAATTCTACGCTTTCTGATTATTTTAAATCCAAATATAACACCTTCTCTTTTAATATAACATCTAAGGAGTAATTATGATACTAATCCCATGCTCTATTTATGAACGAACACACTTCAGTATGCAGAAATTAATAATTAAACATATGTATTATGCAAGACACAAAGAACTAAAAATATACAAAAATGCATCACACAGCTGTCCTTTATTTTACACAGTCAATATTTGCGTATATTCAAAATCCATTTACAAAATTGCCATTACCTTGCATAAGACCAATTCCCAGCCTCCTATATACTTTCAATCATGCTAAGATGTATTTAAAACTTTACCTATAACAACTTATATTAAACTAAAAACAATGCAGTAGCTGCTATAATCTATTTTCTTGTGGAAACAGGCTGGGTTTCAATTTTTTCTTTCAATATATGCTCGAGGGCTTTCATCTACAATTCCCATTTCCAGGAAAAATACGAACTAACTGTACTTTGAGCAGTGTCTAGTCAAAATATACCTAAATATTGAAATAGTTGAATTACTTACCAACATAATCAGGAGTCCCAAGGACTTCGCGAACTTCAATGTTAGCCATGATTATGCGCGAGATACCAAAATCACAGAGCTTGACATCACTTTTGGGATGCTTCCCCATTAAGAGTAAATTCTGAGGCTGTAATATAAAGCAAAAATAATCACTTTTATTTAATGCCCAAATGACAAATCAAGAAAAAAAATTAACTTGAAAGCAGTTTAAAATGTTGCACATTTCTAAAAATTCCAGTTCATACTAGAAGACTTTGACTCTTTAAATGCTAACAGAACATCACACAAATATCATATCACTTATCATCGATTTAAAGCTTGCAATGAGGATACATATCAGTAGCTTTATAAAAACCACATCACCCACTACAGTAGTTTCAAAACCAACCTATGGAAGTACATAATACATTGTAGATTATCTGGTTTTAGTCAACAGCTTGAACACTGTCATGTATTGTTTATTTTGAGTCAAACTTGCGAAAAAGAAACCATGAAAAAAAATTCTTGAGGTACTTTAACTAGCCATAACTTGACACATGTGAGCCAAAGACAATTATGCGATATATACTATAAAGACCAAAACCGGCAAAACCTACTATCTTTAAAGAAACTTGAGATGAAACAAAAAATGAGTAAGTTACTTCTAATGCACAACAGAGAGAAGAGAAGCTTTTGTGACTCATCTCTATATTGATGAATAACTCTTACTTTTGTATTATAATAGTATAAAAAGTAAAATCAAACAAAATAATGTTTTCAAAAGGTACTACAAACATTCTGGTTTCACTCTTAATTACTGATGAAGAATATCTGCCTTGATGAGGAGCTTAGTTCAGTAGACAGATTATTTTTACAACTATCTGAAACTATTCTCGTAGCATTTTAGCACTAGTGACGTCATAAAACTCCTGAAACACAATATCTCTAATTTGCAGCATGTACATAAGTTTGAGGTAAATGTAAATTATTATACATTCTAATCAGTATGCCCAACTTCAACCAAAATTAGTTTTATTTTAGATGAGTAAGACAACATATAAAGGTTGCACTGAACTTGCCTTAAGATCCAGATGAGCAATATTATGGGTGTGTAAATAAAGTAAACCATTAAGGATATTTCTCATATACTGACGAACCACATCTTCTTGAAGATTTTCCTCTTCATCTATTACTCTTTGCAGTTCGCCTCCACCAGCACTGCAAAAGGAACACATAATTTGAAACAATAGAATATATATACAGTGATCCTTCGCTGTATCACGTTTCTTGGCTCGCGTTTTCACTGTACCGCGATTTTTTTTGGCAATTTATTTTTTTGGGGGTATATGCAAAAATATTAAAATATAAAAAAAAAAAAATTCAGCATTTTAATTTTTTTTATTGAAAAAAACATATTTCATTATCTAATTGATAAAGAAAATTTATTTCCCAGCCTACATATAATAAAAGAGTAAAAAAATAGTAAAAAAACATAAATTTAGATATACAGTATAACTCACAGTATTGCATCATGTGAAATAGTGTCCGATAGCGTACAATGTATTGGGGTCGCAGCTACGTGAGCTAGCATATATATTTATATTTCCAGTAGTTTCATGATTTTATTGATAAAAAAAACGTATTTCTTAGCCTAAGAATAATAAAACAGTAAAAAATAGTAAAAAACATAAATACTAATAGTATTGCACCATGTAAAATACGATACCGGTATCAGCGTTTCGGAAAACGAAATGGGTTGAACCTACATGAGATAGTACATATTGTAATTTTCTTTATTTTATTGATAAAACAAATATTTCCTAGCCTAAGAGTAATAAAACAGTAAAAAATAGTAAAAATCATAAATTTAGATATATAACTCACAGTATTGCATCATGTGAAATACTGTCCGATAACGTACACTGTATTGGGGTCGCACCTACGTGCGCTAGCATATATATTAAAATTTCCAGTAGTTTCATGATTTTATTGATAAAAAAATTTATTTCTTAGCCTAAGAATAATAAAACAGTAAAAATAGTAAAAAACATAAATACTAACAGTATTGCACCATGTAAAATACGATACCACTATCAGCATTTCAGACAAAGGCCTGCACCATCTTCCATTGTCTCGCCTCACTCGTTCAGTCTAACTCACGTGTGCGCCGTTCACGTTGTGCTTATTAATACGTTGTGCTTGTGATTTATTTTCTTCACTTTTTTCAACCTCTGCAATGCCTCCCAAGCAGCATCCATCATCTTCTAAGGCTTCTGGTAGTGAGCCTAAGTGGCAAAGGAAGATGTTAACCATAACAGATAAGGTGAAACTCTTACATATGCTGAAAGAAGGAAAAAGGTTTACGGATGTCGGCCGCTATTTTGGCCTCGATGAATAACAGCCGTAAAGCCGTTATTGGCTGCGGAATAATTTCCTATAGAGTCTACAAACCATTACCACCTCATTCATGGTAAGTTTACCTATCACGTACATTTAAATTTACGTTGCATGCTGTTATTTATAAAGTAAAGGGTGGTGTTTTAACAGTGCAGGGAGGGTTTATACAGTAAACGTAAAAATAATTGTAAAATACCTATGTACATGAGTATGTCATATAAATTTACGCTTGCATGCTGTTATTTATGAAGTAAAGGGTGGTTTGTTAACAGTACAGGGAGGGTTTATACAGTTTATACAGTGTAAACGTAAAAATAAATTAAAATATCTATGTACATATAGGGTGATCCTACTCAGCAATTTTCCTGTCTCGCGCCGGGTCCGGGAACCGAACCTTCGCAATAATCGAAGGAACACTGTATGTATATATATATATATATATATATATATAATATATATATATATATATATATATATATATATATATATATATATATATATATATATATATTATAAACTGAACTGTTAACATACAGTCTAAAATGGTGACTAGTTAAGGTCACGAAATTAATAATTACTTTTTATATATATTTTTTCGTTGTTTTATTTAATGGGATTTTCCTACCATATATATATATATATATATATATATATATATATATATATATATATATATATATATATATATATATATATATATATATATATATATACCTAGTTCGCTTTTTACACATGATTATAATCTGCGAAATTGGAATAATGCCCCTAAAAAATAATAGTAAAAATATACGAAATTTGCGAATAATGCCAATGCAAAAAATTCGAAAAATATTTTTGCTTTAGTAAATAATCGACTGCCTCTGAGGCACTTTTCCGCCATACTCCTCCTCTTCTACCACTTAATGAGATAGGATATTATGAAGATAATGGAAAAAAAACATTAAAAACAAACAGCAAACAAATTTTCGATATAATATCGTCAGGGAAATTGCGTGCGACGGTGCATCAACTGATCCGTAGGAGGCAAAACATTTGCAGATAGAGGTTGGTTCTCCCGTATCCTCCTCCTCTTCTACTGCTTAATGCGATCGGATATTATGAAGAGAATTGAAAAAAAGCATTAAGAACAAACAGCATACAAACTTGCGATATAATATCGTCAGGGAAATAACGTGCGAGGGTGCATCAGCTGATACGGAGGTGGCAAAACGTTTGCAGATAGAGGTTCATTCTCCCACATCTTCCTCCTTTTCTACCTCTTAATGCGATCGAAAATTATGAAGAGAATTGAAAAAAGCATTAAGAACAAACAGCAAACAAACTTGCGATATAATATTGTCAGGGAAATAGCGTGCATGGGTGCATCAGCTGATACGGAGTCGGCAAAATGTTTGCAGATAGAGGTTCGTTCTCCCACATCCTCCTCCTCTTCTACCACTTAATGCGATTGGATATTATGAAGAGAATTGAAAAAAAGCATTGAGAACAAACAGCAAACAAACTTGCAAAATAATATCGTCAGGGAAATAGCTTGCGAGGGTGCATCAGCTGATGCCGAGGTGGCAAAACGTTTGGAGATAGAGGATCATTCTCCCGCGTCCTCCTCCTCTTCTACCGCTCAATGTGATCGGATATTAGTAAGAGAATGGTAAAGAAGTATTAAGAACAAACAGAAAACAAACTTGCGATATAATATCGTCGGGGAATTAGCATGCAAGGGTGCATCAGCTGATTCAGAGGCGGCAAAGCATTTGCAGATAGAGGTTCGTTCTCCCGCATGCTCCTCCTCATCTACCGCTTAATACGATCGGATATTATGAAGAGAATAGAAAAAAGCATTAAAAACCAACAGCAAACAAACTTGCGATATAATATCGTCAGTGAAATAGCGTGCAAAGGTGCATCAGCTGATACGGAGGTGGCAAAACGTTTGCATCCTTGTGCTCACGGCCACCATGCACGTCCCAGTGTATGCCTGTTGCCCCACCGCATAATAGAGTGCATTAAATTGTTTATTGTGCAGTAAAATTTTATTTCTTTTATACTGAACACTATCTGCATGTTAATATAAATAACTACAGGTCTTTCTGCTTTGCTATGTACTTATAAAACATGTTTTGCTTATCTTATATCTTTGGTATAGTGTGTCTATGGACGGTTGTGGGACGAGCTATGCCCATTATCATTGTTTCCTTTGGAAAATGGCTCGTTTTTTATGAGATTCTCGATTTACCCGTCACTTCTGAGAACCTATCTCCACATTATTCCAAGAACAAGGCATACTTCCTTACATCTTGCAAAGAAGTTTTCGTACAAAGCTTCAAAATATGACCTCTAGTTCTAGTGCAAGCCATATCAAAATATCGATCCTTATACACTTTATCATAACCATGAAGGAATTTAAAGACTGTCACCATATTCTCCCTTAATATTCTAGCTTCGAGTGATGGTAAGTCTAATTCCCTCAGCCTCTCATCATAACTGAATTTGCGTATTTCTGGCATCAGTTTTGTGGCATGTCTCTGAACTTTTTACAGCTTAACTACGTGCTTTTTTAAGAGCGGATTCCAAAAGGGGGCTCCATATTCAAGTTTTGGCCTCACATAGGTTACACAAATATTTCTGAACATTTCCTTGTCCATGTGCCTGAAGGCTACTCTTACATTTGCTAAGAAAGAATATGCTGCCCTTACTATGCCATTTATATGCATTTCTGGAGACAATTCAGCCGGTGTGTTTACTACTAGATCTCTTTCATTTTCTGTCTCTTGAATATGTACTCCTGCCACCGAGTAGTCAAGCTTGGACCTTCTTGCACTTGTACCCATTCTAATTACCTTACATTTTGAAATTATTGAGTTTCATTCACCACTTTCCTGACCACTCATGGAGACTATTTAGATCTTCCTGAAGTTCTATACCATTGTTCTCATTTCTTCCTTTCTTCTCAATCTTTGCTTCATCTTCAAACATATTCATGAATGAATTTACAGACTCTGGTAGGTCATTTACATATACAACAAACAAAAGTGGCCCTAAAACAGAACGCTGTGAAACTCCACTACTAACTCTTCTCCATTCAGACACTGAGTTCCTTACTCTAACACTTTGTTCCCTTCCTTATAAGTATGTTTTTTATCCATTTCAAGACATTTCCACCTATTCTAGCCATTGTATGCACCTTCTTAATAAGTCTCCTTTTTTTTTTTTTTTTAAGTGTGACACCGGGGACAGGCAGAAACTGCCCTCATCAACAAAGGCCCAGGCGCGAGTAAATACCAAGACGAAGGAAAAGAAAAAGGTTAAGGGCAAGGCAGAGATGAGGTAATGTCACACAAAGGAAAACGACAGACAGAAAAAACAGCCAAAGTCAAGAGGACCCAGAGATATGGAGGACTAGGCTCTGAGATGACGATAGATCTGCTTTTTGAAGGATGAAAGGTCATAAGAATTAGGAAAGACAGAAGGAGGAAGAGAGTTCCAGAGTCTGGAGGTAGATGGGAAGAAGCAGTCGCTGCACCGACCAATCTGCGAGCTACAAATCTCCACACAGTACCTGTGAGATGAGGCCACTTGGCGAGTGTTACGCGGCCTCGGCAGTGGAGGAGGGATGCAACTCGCCAACTCATCAGAGCAGCGATGGAAGTAGTAACGATAGAAAAGCGAAAGGGAAGATACCTTACGGCGAAGAGAGAGAGAATCCAGGTTAGAAGTAAGAGAAGGATCATTAATGAGTATGACTGCCTTAGATTGAACCCTATCAAGAAGATAAGTAAAGGAAGAAGCACCCCAGATGTGTGAGCAGTATTCTAAGCAGGGGCGGATAAGACCTTTGTAAATTTTAAGTAACTGCAATGAGGAAAAGTAATAACGAAAACGAAACAAAACCCCCAATTTTTTGGATGAAGATTTAGAAATTTGGATTATGTGATTCCTCCAAGACAAGTTAGAGGCTATATGGATTCCTAATATATTGATAGAGTTAAGAGGGTAAATTTCATTAGTTTCGAAGACAATAGGGTTATCAGAAGGAGAAGAAGATAAAGAGATAGCCACAAACTGTGTCTTGGAGGCATTGAATTTAACTAAATTTTGAGTGCCCCATTCAGATACTCTCTGCAAATCAGAGTTAAGAGTAGAAGAAAGAGTGATACGAGATTGATTACGAGTAACAGATGAAGGTTGTGAAGAAAAGGCAGAGGAAAAATGAAGGGTAGAATCATCGGCAAAGGCATGAAGAAGAGAGGAAGATGGGGATTGTAGAAGATCACTGATGAAGAGAAGGAAGAGAGTAGGAAACAGAGAAAGGGCTATATGTCGCGCCATCAACAACTACAGATATAGAACGGTCAGTAAGAAAACTGGAAATCAGAGAACAGAAAGAAGAGGTAAAGCCATAGGCAGGGAGTTTGGCCAACAGAGCCTTGTGCCAGACTCTGTCAAAAGCCTTAGATAACAAGGGCGACGACAAAGGATTCCCCATAGTTCCTCAGAGAAGATGACCATACATGAGTAAGATAGGACAGGAGATCACCAGTGGATCTTGCCTTGCGGAAGCTGTACTGGTGATTGGAGATAAGTGAGTTAGATTCAAGGCGTTTCAAGAAGTGAGCATTGAGCAAAGTTTCAAAACTTTAGCAATAGAAGAGGTTAGAGCAATAGGTCGGTAGTTAGAAGGAATAGAACGGTCACCCTTCTTAGGAACAGGTTGAACTAGAGCATGCTTCCAAGATGAAGGATAGATATTGGTTGACAGAATGAGGCGAAAAAGATGGCAAAGCACTGGAGCCAGTTCATCTGCAAACTCCTTAAGGAACCTTGCTGGGATACCATCGGGACCAGAAGCCTTGTTTGTCTTTAGTGAGCGAAGAACATTATGAACTTTGCGTGAAGAAAGGATAAGGGAGGGCATAGGGTTAGAGAGGGGAAAAGACTGAGGAACAGGTGCGCTGGAATCGTTGAAAGAAGAGTTGGCAGAAAAATGAGAGCCAAAGAGAGTGGCTTTGGCAGTGGGAGAGCAAGCTATAGAACCATCAGAACGAATGAGAGGGGGAAAGCTTGAGTTACAGAAGTTTTTGGAGAGGTTTTTGGCTAAGGACCAGAACCATTTGTCAGTGGGAGAGGAGTTAAGGTCATCAACTTTCCTTCTTATAAAGGAAGCCTTAGACCTTCGAATCTGAACTGTACAGTGATTCCTAGCTATAATAAAAGCAGAGCGAGTTAAATCGGAAGGAGAGGCTTGGTAAGATCGGTGAGCCTGATTCCTAGCCTGGATAGCCATGGAGCAGGCATGGTCAAACCAAGGTTTAGGGGGAGAGAAAGTTTTTGTGGAAGAGGGGATGTACGCCTCCATTCCCGCGGTCATGATCTCGGCAACTTTTACAGCTACCTGATCAGGGTTGCAGGACCGAAAGCAGTAGTCATCCCATGGGAAGTCAAAGAGAAAGTTACGCAAATTTTCATATTGGGTTTGCTCGAAGTGCCAAAGGCGGCGTTGAGTAGGAGGGATTGGTGGTGGGGGAGTGAAAATGGAAGAGACAGAGATCATGGAGTGGTCAGATTTACCAAGAGGGGAAAGCACAGAATAAGAGTAGTTTGAAGGGTTAGAAGTAAAAAATAGGTCAAGAGTGTTTGCAGCATGTTTGTGATGATCAGGAATGCGAGTAGGATGTTTGATAATTTGCTCCAGATCGTGAGGAATAGAGAAAGCAAGAGCCTCGCTTCCTCCCACATCAGTGTGAGAAGAGTGAAGCCACTCACTGTGGTGTACATTGAAGTCTCCAATGTAGAGAACTTCTGCATGTGGGTGAGAAGATAGCAAGGACTCATGGCACGAGGAGAGATATTCAAAGAAAGACACAAACTCGGTGGAGTTTGGGGAACAGTAGCAGAAGCAAAGGATGATAGTGGTAGTGGAGAGATAGACTTTTAACCAGAGAACATCAAAGTCAGGAGATTCAAGGTCCATGAGCCTCACAGTAGGAGTGTTAATGTTGCAGTAAGCACAGACCCCACCTTTGGAACGAAAACGAGTATACAGATTATAGTGGGAGATTTAGAAAGGGTCAGTGGAAGCATGTGTAGACAACTGGGTTTCAGATAGGAGGAGGAGGTTAGGGAGGAAAGTGCCCAAGTGCTGTTCCACAGACGAAAGATTAGAGTTCAGCCCACGAATGTTTGAATAGTGAAGAGTGAAAGAAGCAGATCTATTGGGAGGTGCAAGGTTAAGAGCAGAACCATTACTACCACCAGGCGTGTCTGCCCTCAAGCCAATGGCGGAGTCAACACTATCCCCGGAGATTCTTCGCACCCCACTATGCCGGGTACTGGGGGCCATTAGTTGTGAACCTTCCATAAATAATGACAAAATGTGAGGAAAAGGAAAGTAAAAGAGACAGAAGTGCAGAATGTTGTGACTTGTCAAATGTAATGGAATAGCAAGAGATGTGTAATGAATATGCCAGAATATTCAGTGTAGATGTAGGCATGAGGAAAGAACCGTCCTGAAGGAAGACACAACCTGGACCTGTCTGGACCAGTCCTAGTTGCATCCTAATACCTTCAGTTGTAGTCTTTCAACGGGCGGCTGGTGCCATGGCCAACCTACTATACAGTGTCAAATACTTTCTGAAAGTCTACAAATATGCAATCTGCAAAGCCCTCTCATTCCGGTAAGATTCGGCTTACCTCATCATAAAATTCTAATAAGTTTGTTACTGTTGATCTACCATCTCTGAAGCCATGTTGTCTCACTGACGAAAAGTTGAAGGATTCCAAGTGAAGAGAGATATGTTTCATTAGTAATTTCTCCATGAAACTATGCTGGTCAAGGAAACAGGTCTATAGTTTAAAGTCGTATCCCTCCTTCCCTTTTTGAAGATAGGTATCACGTTCGCTTGTTTCCAGCATCTTGGAATCTCCCCTGACTTCAGCAGCTTTACAAATATGATACTCAGTGCCATTGATATTGAATTTGCATATTTTTCAAGTACATGAGGGGATATATCATCAGGATCTGTAGCTTTTTGGACATCTAACTCCATAAGCTCTTTGCATACCTCTGTGGCTGAAAAGATGATGCTCTTTAAGACCGGCCCATGAGCTTCTATTTCTAAAATCTGAGGGGGTGGGGGTATTTTCTATTGTAAATACTGACTGAAACTCCTTATTCAATCCTTTGCAGATCTCTTCAACCGTCTCAGTGATGCTTCTATCCGCTCTCTTAAGCTTTAAAACCTGTGTGTGTGTGTTTTTGTGTGTGTGTATTTCTATAAATGGAAAGAGAGCGATAAAATTAATTCTATATTTCGACATTTCTTTTTCTGCCGTCCTTATGAAACAACCGCATGATAAGAGTGGTAGGGATACCCCTCACAAAATAAAAGAAAAATTGAGTTTTTACTTCTTTCTGGGCATAGCCTTTCGACTTAGTACTCTATATCATTATTGTTATTCAAATATCACATACACATGGACAAATAGATGTTCATAAATATTTACTGTACGTGACTTACGTGAGCCCTGAGCTTGATTATACAGCACCCTTCTAAAATCTGCATTTGAAAAACACATTAACAAATCACAGAAAGTTTAGAGACAAGCTACACAGCTGGTGAAATAGATACGAAATCTCAATTATGAAGGAAGCCTGAGGGAGTCAGTCTCACTAGCACTCGAAGCTAGATGAAAAAGGGGGATATAGTAACGGCTTTTAATTCCCCCATAATTCTGACATTTTTTGTAGAATATACGGTTTACCTTTTTGTTTTAGAAAAAAATGGTTTATAATTAGAATTCGCGAGTAAAAGAAACAGTATATGCTAAATTCACTAACTGCTTTAAGAAAAGATATGATAAAACTTTGTTAGTAAATAAGAAAAAATGAAAACTACCAGAAGATTGGGGGTTGGAAGCATTGGGCTCTTTCCCATCAGAACAATTAGGTGATTAAACTCCACACACACATCTGCTGAGTCTTTATATATATATATATATATATATATATATATATATATATATATATATATATATATATATATATATATATATATATATATATATATATATATATATATATATATATATATATATATATATATATATATATATACATATATATATATATATATATATATATATATATATATATATATATATATATATATATATATATATATATATATATATATATATATATATATATATATATATATATATATATATATATATATATATATATATATATATATATATATATATATATATATACATATATATATATATATATATATATATACATATATATATATATATATATATATATATATATATATATATATATATATATATATATATATATATATATATATATATATATATATATATATATATATATATATATATATATATATATATGACTTGTGGTTCGTAAGCCCATTTGAAATATGCTTGCAGATAATGCAAAGATCTTGAGGAGAGTAACAGACGAAAATTATGGTAGAGAACTTCAAGAAAACCTAAATAGCCTGTATATGTGGTAAGATGAGGGGATAATGAGAGTTAATCCTTCAGAATGTAAAGTATTTGAGAATGGTCAAAAGTACAAGAAGGCCTAAGTTTGGGAGTTCAATAGGAGGAATGGGCCTTCATGATTTTTAGAACGGACGAGATCTAGGGATTAATGTATTGACATATTTGTCTCCGGAAATGCCTATAAATGGTAGAGTAGAGACAGTATATACTCTCTTGGCACACATAAGGATGGTCTTCAGGTATATTGACAAGAAAATATTAAAAAATATGGAGCAGGACATGCATGCAGAGGCCAACACACAAGTAAATCTCTGTCGGTATTACAGAAGCGTTTAAATTGAAGGTCGGTCTCCACCAAGGATCAGCTTGTGATGGACGTCATAACACCAGCTGTTAGAGAAAAGGTCCCTTAGTGTGCAAAGTTCGCTGATGACATCGTTCTGATAGACCTTACTAGAGAAGAAGTCGATCTGAAGCTAGAAAAGTGGAGACAAGCATTTGGAGATCGATGCCTGAAAATAAGCAATGTAAAAACAGAACATCTATGGATTGGAGGAGAGGGAGGACAAGGTGAAATGAAATTAGGCTTGGATTACAGCAAGAGAGCTGTATCTTTTATAAACCTCGGCTCAGAAGTGACTTAAAATTAAGATATGAACCTTGAAATTAACCACAGAATACAGTGTGCCTGGATGACCTGGAGGTCATCAGGAATTTTGTGGGATAAGAAGATTACTGCAAAGGTTAAGGGAGCAATTTATAAAAGTGTGGTAAGACCAATTTTGGTTCAAGGGGCCGAGCCGTGGCCAATAAAGAAGGCTCAAGAACAAAAAACTGGAAGTGGGGGAGATGCGGATGTGGTGATGAATGTGTGGAGTCACAAGAAGAGCTATGATCAGAAATGATAATATTAGAGAGACATTAAAAGTAACGGAAGTTTAATAGAAAATACAAGAAAGACGAATATAGTGGTTTGGTCATGTAATGCAATGAGAAGACCATGTGTGTTAGGAGGGTTATGGATATGGAGGTACAGGGAGGGCGAGTAAGAGAAAGGCCAAAGTTCCAATGGAAGGATAATACAGAAAATGACATATGGGATAAGAGACAAAGGGAAAAGGATACGCGAGACAGGAAAATGTGGAAAAGGCTAGCAAGAAACAGCGACCCCCTATAGAAATGGTTTAAAGCTGAAGACAAAGAAGGAGAAATGTGAGCCCAAAGCTTGAATAAGCAGTGCCCTTCCGGAATCCGTATTGGAAAGAATATATAAATAAATTAAAGAAAGTTCAAAGAAATGCTACGATGCTGATGACGGAGATACATAATCTCGATGGTGAGGAAAGGCTGAAGGAGTCAGACTTACAATCACTCGAAACTAGAAGGAAGAGGGAAGATTTAGTATTCGTTTTCAAATTCATTCTTGGCTTTAAAAGAGTGGATTGGGAGTGATCTTTTAACATGGGTGGCTCTACAACTAGGGATCATATTTTAAAGCTTCGTTAGAGAACTTCTTTGCAGGATATAAGGAAGCATATTCCTAGTGTAAGAATAATAGATTTTCGGAAGTGGCCACGTAAGAGAACAGTATATGCTAAAAAGATTCATGGTATCCAGCATAGATATGAGAAGTGTTAGTGAGAGAAAAAAAAGGAGAGGAGATGGGGAGTTACGAACAGAGGGCTCTCTTAAGAGAACACGAGTAGGTTAATACACACACTTTTATGTCATTCAAGAAGAGAGGAAGAATTTCATATGGTTAATAATTTTCAATTGCCTGATTTTGGATTATTTTTCACTGCCATACTTTTCGGAGTTTTATAACTTTTGATAAACCAACGCAGCTGTTCATAAGCGAATTGTAGTGAGAACGTAATGCACATTATAAATGGGGCAGGATAACCACAAAACATCACTGTCTTATATATATATATATATATATATATATATATATATATATATATATATATATATATATATATATATATATATATATAGCAGTGTCATAAAACCCTGAAACCTTCATTATGAGCAGACTACCCCCTGGTATCTCGATTCAAATCTGCAAATTCTAATACACTTATCCAAGCCAAAAAGTACTTACAGTTCTAAAACAAGGATGATTTCTGAGGTAGTTTCATAGAGCTGATGAAGGGTGACAATTCTGGGCGAGGATTTGGCCAATACAAGCACCGCAGCTTCATGTAAAATCTCATGACGAACATCTTGAGCTCTACGGCGCTTTCGCATCACTTTGGCTGCATACCACGTGCCGGTACGTAAACACCTAGCACGGCGCACGGCAGCAAATTTACCTCTGCAAGAGTTGAAAAAGTTAATGGTATATTGATTTTTTACATGACGTCACATAACAGCCTTAAATTAATATACAACAACAACAACAACAACAATAATAATAATAATAATAATAATAATAATAATAATAATAATAATAATAATAATAATAATAAAAGTAATAGTAATAATAATAATAATAATAATAATAATAATAATAATGATTTTTTCCCCCAGTGGATTCTTGAATGGGCCACCCACCAGAGGTGTTGGGTCTTACCTTGTAAAGATGCAGTTGAGAATATAAATATTAAGTCTCAAAAAAATAATATACAATTACGTATGGTGCAGTGAATATAAACTTTTATATATATATATATATATATATATATATATATATATATATATATATATATATATATATATATATATATATATATATATATATATATATATATCCAGTGCCCTGTGGGGCGGGCACAATTCAAAGAATAGCCTCACCGTATTCCCTGCGTGTCGTAAAAGGCGACTAAAAGTGGACGGGGCGAGGGGACTAGGAATCCCCCCCCCTTGTACCAACCTCCTGTGAGACGTCAAAGAAGAGGGGGAGTAGAGGGGAGAATAACTTCTCCCCAAACTGTTTTCCTTTTTTGATGTCGGCTAGCCCCCAATTAAATGGGGAAACAGCCAAGGTATATATATATATATATATATATATATATATATATATATATATATATATATATATATATATATATATATATACATATATATATATATACATATATATACATATATATATATACATATATATATATATATATATATATATATATATATATATATATATATATATATATATATATATATATATATGTCTGTATATATATATATATATATATATATATATATATATATATATATATATATATATATATATATATATATATATATATATATATATATATATATATATATATATATATATATATATATATATATGTCTGTATATATATATATATATATATATATATATATATATATATATATATATATATATATATATATATATATATATATATTTATATATATATATATATATATATATATATATATATATATATATATATATATATATATATATATATATATATATATATATATATATATATATATATATATATACAGACATATATATATATATATATATATATATATATATATATATATATATATATATATATATATATATATATATATATATATATATACAGACATATATATATATATATATATATATATATATATATATATATATATATATATATATATATATATATATATATATATATATATATATATATTTCTATATATTTCTATATATTTCTATATACTTATATATAAATATATATATATATATATATATATATATATATATATATATATATATATATATATATATATATATATATATATATATATATATATGATCATATAAACATATGAACATATGAAAAACATGAAATAAATTAGCTCCTTGCCGGGATTCGAACCTAAAACACATAATAAGTGTGCCAAGTCGCTACGAACTACACCACAGAAGACAAAAACGAAGAGACATACCTCTCATCTAACTACTACTAAGGTAGGGAATGAACACATTCTTTCTGAATGCTTTTTTGTTCTTTTTACAGCTTCTTCCTAATCTCACTCATGGCTCGTTTTCGTATTTAATATAAATCCCATGCTATATAGGCATCAATGATGATCAAATATATACATTAACATACGTGAAAAATTAATATACATATTGCCCCTGGTCGGTGTTCCAATTTAAGACACATGATCAATGTGCCAAGGCAACAATAACTACACCACAGAAGAAAGAAGCATTGAGATGAACAAAAGCATTCTGTAAGAATGCAGTTATTCCCTAGCTTAGCAATTAGCAGAGGGGTTTGTTTCTTCTTTTATACCTCCTGTGGTGTAGTTGGTAGCGCCTTGGCACACTGATTTTGTGCCTTAGGTCCGAATCTCTACCAGGGGCAAAATACAATTCATGTTTTCACATATGTTAATTTGTTTATTTAATCATTATTAATGCCCATTTAGCACGGGATTGGAAGTAAATGCGAAAACAATCCACGAGAGAGGTTGAGAAACAGTGAAACGAGCAAAAACGTTCAGTAAGAAAGTGTTCATTCCCTAGCTTACCGTCTGTGGTATAGTTGGTAGCACCTACGCACAGTGATTGTGTTTTAGGTTCGAATCCCAGATAGGGGCAATATATATATATATATATATATATATATATATATATATATATATATATATATATATATATATATATATATATATATATATATATATATATATATATATATATACCTAAATAGATTTTCTAGCGTCTATATTTTAATTTGATAGAGGGAATATGTCATCACTACTTAACTGTTCCCTCTAATGAATTCATGTCGGGTTACCAAGTGTTGGGATAAGAAGCTATAGAAGGTTATGAAATAGTGGATATCTAGTATAGGTCATCTTAGGATTTTTTTTTCTTTCACTGACAATTATAAGTTGCTTCAAGTGAGAAAACAGACAGAGTATGGTCAAGTCGTGACCACCCTAAGTAAACGTAAAGTCACGTTAAAAAAAAAAGAGGGTCCTTTTGTTGGGGAAAGGAGAGAAAGAAGAGGGGAGAAGAGTGTCACTCGTAAACCTGGTATATTGCATAAAAAGGTTGTGTTATATATATAATAGCCAATAAATAAATATCGAGTCAAATAACTACACTGAAATATATAGTTTAAAGCAAAAACAGAAAACTCTGACCCAAGTGATTGAGTGACTAACCGGTACGGCTGTGGTAAAGAACCTATCCCAGAATGAGTAGGAAAAGGATACTCATACCTCCCAACCAGTACATCATTCTATGTGTTAAAACACACGCACACACACACACAAACACACACACACACAATTAGGTAATCACACACACACACACACACACACGAGAGAATAGAACCAGAAAAACGAATAAAGAAGCTGGAAGGGGAAAAGAGTGAACTAGAAACCTGAATTTCTAAACAAGAAGATAACAATAAACAGCTGCATGACAACCTGAATGAATTAAATGTTAGTTCACTGATCTCTTTTGAGAGAGACAAGATTGCAGTTTGGAATGTCCAGATAAAGGAAAACATCGAACAGTTTAGAAGAGAGTTTCAGGAGCTGAATACAGAACATGTTGCCATCCTTTGCTGATGCACTAAAGGGGAGTGTGGCATTAAAAGAGGATGTGAGGGTGGTGGCACTGGAAAACATTCAAACAGTTGACTATAAAGAAACAGTAGTAGAAAAAAATGAAAGACGTTGTGATGAAAAGAGCTAATCCACTGATCAAACTGGCACTTAATAAAGAGACGACAGCGGTAATCTCAGGTATAAGCGAATCCCAGGAGCCAACATATCTGGGGAGACTTGAAGAAAATAAAGCTAGGATTTTAGACCTGATTAAGAAGCTTGGAGTAGTATGTTGTCCTGAGTATATTGTAAACATTCACCAACTAGGTAAATATTCTATGGAGGGAAAGCAAAGACCAATGAAAGTAACCTTTGAGAGAAGGGACCCATGTAGAGAAATACTGATGAGGGAAAAAAAACTACAATACCTTCAAGAATTCAAAACAGTGTTCACTAGACCATACAGAACACAGGAAGAAATGGAAAGTATCAAAAACTTGTTGCAAGAGGCAAGAAGGTTAAATAAAGAAAGAAATGAAGAAGAGAAGAATTATTTTCATTTCAGAGCTATTCCAGACAAAGGGGAGATAAAGAAGATAATGATAGAAGATCAGGGGATGGGGCCTCATTAAGATTGTCATACACAAATGCTGATGGAATAGCTGGTAAGGCAGTAGAATTAAAATATAGGATTCACAACAGTAAGGCAGTTACAGAGGCTAAGTTAAGTGAGGACATAAACACTTTCACAATTTTTCCCAAGGGCTTCAAAATATTAAGAGCTGAAAGATCTGAGAGGACTGTTGGAGTGATAGCACTGCTCCTAAGTGAAAGGTTTCAGATTGAAGAAATAAACTTTGCTATAGAAAGTGAGTTAGAGGAATTTCTTGTTGCTCGCATAATACTGGGTCAGAGAGCATTATAATAACTGTTGTATATAACTCACCAAGGAACTAACTTAGGCTAGAATTTCATGAGGAAAGTCATTCAGGTACTACTGAAGCCATAAACTCAGTTGCTAACATTGCATGGGAGAGAAAATATAGGATTTTGATTACGGGAGATCTGAATCATATAGAGATAGATTGGATAAACTTGACTCACACAGTGGTGAGGACTCATTCGGGGCAAGATTCCTAGATTGTACACAAGGGAATTTCCGACAGCAATATGTACTGGAACCAACGAGGGCAAGGGGTGGGGATGAGCCATCACTGCTTGATCTAGTATTCACAGATAATGCGTTGGATATTGAAAATATTGAGTATGAACCACCAATTGGAAAGAATGACTACTGTGTGTTGTTGATGGAGCATATCATCGAAGATGTTCTGCCTAAGAGTAGAGACACTGAGGAGATGTGGGGAAACTATCCGAAAGGAGATTACATCAAAATGAATGAGCTTTTGCAGTTTTTGACTGGAAAACATTATGTAAAAACAAATCTGTACAAGAACTGTACAACATCTTTTGTGAGGAATATGGGAAGATAGTAGATTGCTTCATACCTGTCACCAAAATAGGAGTAATTCATGCCGGAGAGAAATGGTGCAATAATGAGTGTAAGAGAGCTAAGAAGTGGAGTGACAATTGCTGGAAAAGGTATAAGGAGAGAAAAAACATAAATACCTGCTGTCATACCTATAAAATAGCAAGAAATGATTACCTAATTAAAAGAAGAGAGGCAGAGAGAGACTATGAAAGGGATATCGCCAGGAAGGCTAAAGAAAATCCCAAGCTTTTCCACAGCTTTATCAGCGGAAAACTAAAGGTAAAAGAAAAGGTTTCAAAGCTTAAGAGAGCGGATGGAAGCATCACCGAGATGGATGAAGAGATCTCCGAAGAATTGAACAAGGAGTTTCAGTCGGTATTTACATTGGAAAATACCCCACCCCCTCAGACTGCAGAGAAGAAGCTCATGGGCTGATTTTAGAGAACATCATCTTTTCAGCCACAGACGTATGCAAAGCGCTGATGGAGTAAGATGTCCATAAAGCTATAGGTCCTGATGATATATCCCCTGATGTACTTAAGAAATGTGCACATTCAATATCAGCAATACTAAGTATCATATTTATAAAGTCACTGGAGTCAGGGGAGATTCCAAGATCCTGGAAACATGCGAATGTGATACCTATCTTCAAAAAGGGAAGGGGATACGGCTCTAAACTATAGACTTGTTTCCTTGACCAGCATAGTTTGCAAAGTTATGGAGAAACTACTAAAGAAACATATCTCTCTTCACTTGGAATTCTTCAACTTTTTCTCAGTGAGACAACATGGCTTCACAGAAGGTAGATCAACAGTAACAAACTTATTAGAATTTTATGATGTGGTACACTGAATATTACAGGAAAGAGAAGGCTGGGCAGATTGCATATTCCTAGACTTCAAGAAAACATTTGACACTGTCCAACAAGCAATGGCAATGGCAAGAATAGGTGGAAATGTCTTGAAATGGATAAAAACATACTTAGAAGGAAGGGAACAGAGAGTTAAAGTAAGACAGTCCGTGTCTGAATGGAGAAGACTTAGAAGTGGAGTTCCACAAGATTCAGTTCTAAGGTCACTTTTGTTCCTTGTATATGTCAATGACCTACCAGAGTCTGTAAATTCATTCATGGATATGTTTGCAGATGATGCAAAGATTGTGAAATAAGTACAGTGGTAGAGAACTTCAGGAACATGTAAATAGTCTGCACTGAGTTGTCAGAAAAGTGGCTAATGAAATTCAATACTTCAAAATGTAAGGTAATGAGAATGGGTACAAGTGCAAGAAGGCCCAAGCTTGGCTACTCGGTGGTAGGAGTAGAACTTAAAGAAACAGAGAATGAGAGATATATAGGAGTAAACATGCTTAGAAGGAAGGGAACAGAGGGTTAAAGTAAGACACTCAGTGTCTGAATGGAGAAGACTTAGTAGTGGAGTTCCACACGATTCAGTTCTAGGGTCACTTTTGTTCCTTGTATATGTAAATGACCAACCAGAGTCTGTAAATTCATTCATGGATATGTTTGCAGATGATGCAAAGATTGTGAAATAAGTACAATGGTAGAGAACTTCAGGAACATGTAAATAGTCTGCACTGAGTTGTCAGAAAAGTGGCTAATGAAATTTAATATTCAAAATGTAAGGTAATGAGAATGGGTACAAGTGCAAGAAGGCCCAAGCTTAGGTACTCGGTGGAAGGAGTAGAACTTAAAGAAACAGAGAATGAGAGAGATCTAAGATAAACATGCTGGCCGATATGTCTCCAGAAATGCATGTAAATGGCATAGTAAGGGCAGAATATGCTTTCTTAGCAACTGTAAGGGTAGCCTTCAGGTACATGGACAAGGAAATGATCAGATATATTTATGTAACCTATATGAGGCCAAAGCTTGAATATACAGCCTCCTTTTGGAGTCCGCACTTGAAAAAACGCGTAGTTAAGCTGGAAAAAGTTCAAAGATATGCCACAAAACTTGTGCCAGAAATATGCAATCTCAGGAATCGATATTATGATATGGCTGGCACTAGAACTAGAGGTCGTAGTTTGAAGCTTCGTAAGAAAACTTCTTTGCAGGATGTAAGGCAGTACTTTTATAATGTAAGAGTGGTTGATAATTGGACTTTGCTAAGCGAGGAGGTAGTTACTGCTAACGCAGTCCATAGTTTTAAGGACAAGTATGATAAGTATCGCTAAGTACAAAATGGAACCGACCAGGAGATGGGAAGTTACGAGCTTGAGGCTCTTTCCCGTGAGCACAATTAGGTAATTACACCAGTCTGAAAGGCTCAGTGCAAGAAGGCATATAATTGAAAACGACACCTAGCTCTGAGTTTGCCCTCCCCTCTTTACACCCCCATTACTGCATACCCTTTTTATGGCAACTCCCCTACTGAAAGGGGAACACGTTCCTCAGTGGAGGCACTTGCCAAAGACGGAGGTGCCAAACCAAGGACTATGTTCCCAAGGAAGGATTTTCACCTTCTAAGCTTTCTGGAAGATATAACTATCGAGGAAAAATTCCGTTGGAGGAATGAATACCTTCCCATTCACCGTCAATTGCTGAGCATACCCAATCAAAGTAAGTGGTGGTTTAATCACTTATATGTTACGAGGAGAGACCAAGAATCTTATTGAAGAACTGAAAAGGAGTATGCGTGGGGGGATCTAATTCATCTCAAGAGGATAAACTACCTCTGAGAACATTCTACATTAAAGGGTTTTCTACTGTATGGAAGGAAGAACACCTACACTCCCTATTCCTAAATGGGGAAGGAAAATTCACTGTAAGTATACAACGTTTGAAGTACAATGGAAAAGCATCTTCAACTCTAAAGATGATATGGTAAACATTGACCAAAATCCTCCAGAAGAACTCGCTCTACTTCCAGGCACGAAAGATTCCCCCATCCACAAATTGCAAGAAACATCTTCAGCCAACATCCAGCACTCCCTTTATTGTCAGAAGGGGTACACTTATCAAAAACGTTCAGCAGCGACCACTGGGCCCATAACAACAAGGTCTTGGTCTAGGACTTGCTCACGATGTGGCACAGTTGCTGAAAATATATAGGAGCATAACTGCTTCCATCAGAACGAAGCTAGTATCAGTTCAGAGAGTCAAGATGCCAGAACTGCTGAGGACAGCACAAGTGAACTAATAACAAATAAAGATGAAGCAGACCAGGAACAAATTGTAGCAGTGAATGAATAAACTTTCGCAGATAACGACCAAGAACTACAATGCAAAACTGACTCCTGTGTAAAGGAACTCAAAGACTTAGAAGAGAAAATAGGCACATTAATGAATGAAGTTAAAAACATGAAAAGGGAATCACCTAACTATTCAGTGTCAAAACAAAATGATAAAGGCAGTGGCCAGCAAATAACCCATAGAATCCGAAAAACACGCACTGCTAAAGAAAAAGGTAAAGCCCTCATGCTTGAGCAGGTAAAACTTATTAACACTGCAGATAATTAGATGCAAATATAACTCTCCAAATTTTCTATTCTTTTTTTTTTCTTTTTAACTACACCCTTCTTACTACACTGAACCTTTCTCTTATCTCCATTTCATTCCTTTTCTTCATAAATAGATACGTGTGGGTGCGTGCATGTGCATGCTTATATAAGGAGATACTCATGTATGTAGGTATGTGGGTGTATGTGTATATGTGTATGCATATACGTATGTGCATATGTATGTGTATACATGAATTCATGTATGTATACCTGTGTACATGGGAATATGTTTGCATGTATGTATGGATGTATATGTACACATATGTGTATGTGAGCATATACACATGAGTCTGTATGTATATGGCCATGTGTGTGAGCATGTGCTGCTATGAGCACATGTATACATAAATATTCTGTACATGTGCATGCTTATGCATGCATGCATGCATGTGTATCTTAGTGCACATGCGTATGTGTGCATGTTCATACATGTTTGCACGTATGCATAAATGTATGTATGCATGGGTATGCGTGCATGCTTATGTATGTATGTGTATTTATGTGCATGTATGTGTATGCATGCTTGCATGAGTATACAGGTATTTGTATGTATTCATCTGTGTATATGTATGTGCATATATGTATGCAGGTATATGTACATATATACGTGAATGCGTGTATGTGTGTATCATTATTCTTATAACTATTAGTATGAATATTGTTATGACACTAGTGATTGTTATTATAATCATTATCTGCTAATTATTACTATAATTAGGTATTTGCGTGAATGCATGTGTGTGTATGAATTAGAATATATATATATATATATATATATATATATATATATATATATATATATATATATATATATAAGCAAGTATATGCACATATATATGTTTATGCTCGTATGTGTGAATCATCATTCTCATACGTATTACCATAATTATTGTTATGACACTGGTGATTGCTATTATACTCGTTACTTTTATAATTGTTACTATAATTCTTGTTATAAAGGCTCTAATTATGCGTTCTGATCCTTAAATGCATTATTTAATGATTTTTTTCTATGATTGTGACACCAGGACGGGTCAAAAAATAATAAAACGAAACAGCCCTCTTCGGGCCTGGGCACGAAAAATATATAAAGTAAAGAGAAAAAGAGATGGGGTGTGATGTGACATATCAGATGTGAAGGGATAATAAGAGATGTGTAATGAATATCCAAAAATATTCAGTGTTGATGTAGGGATAGAAAAAGAACCGATACAACTTTACATTACTAGGACCACGTTTGCGTACCCACCTTAGAGGTGGTAGACTAGACTACATATTTTATCATGGTTTAAAATAAGGAAAAGACTTTACGTGTGGAAGACTAGACTATCTATTGTCTGATCCTTCACACTTGAGAGCACATTCCTACTCGATTCTGGTGACTGACTGTCAAGTACATAAACGAAAGCAGATAAGTATTCCTATTCAATTCGTTCCCTCTTTTATGGTTTCAACATTTGATAATATAGATATTCAGACCATTGCAGGTCAAGAAATCTATGACCTGTTAATAGACCGGATTTATTTATTTCATAGAACTTACATATACACAAGCCTAAACACAAAACAATCAGGCAGCAAAGCAACTGGACAGAAGATGACAAGCAAAACACAGTTAAAAAAACAGGAAGACAGTGCAGCAGATATGTGTAAAAGGGATAGCAATGCAATCACTCTTGAAAATCTATTACTTACGCTACGAGAGTATCGTGAACTCAAAAGTGATGATCGAATTATGCACTCTCAAAATTTCCTACAGTCTATCAATGCTCATACTAGTAGTTCTAAAATCTGGCGGTCAATTAATGCTCTGGTAGGAAAAATATCAGTGTCACAAACAAACGGTTCCCAACTCTTGATGAAGAACTTTTCTTACAATACTCTAAGACGTCTTTCTTTGAAAATCTGCCATGTGATATTCCACAACGTTTAAAAAATCTTGAATTTGAAAGAATGATGAACATAAAATTATCCTGTGCAAGAACAATGGAAGAGGACAGATTCATTGACTACATTACCAAAAGTGAGTTGGACTTTGCTCTCTCCCATGGAAAGAGCACCTCTCCGGGTGAGAATGGCATTACGTACCAAGTAATTCGAGATCTAAATGATGATATATACAATGGCATTAATCCAATTTAGTTTTTATGCAGCACTATTTCAAATGAGGGCACACTTCCAGAACAA
This sequence comes from Halocaridina rubra, assembly GCA_037179515.1. Classification (NCBI taxonomy): domain Eukaryota; kingdom Metazoa; phylum Arthropoda; class Malacostraca; order Decapoda; family Atyidae; genus Halocaridina; species Halocaridina rubra. The sequence continues at coordinate 3,126 of JAXCGZ010002813.1, read as the reverse complement.
TGGAAAAAAAACATTATTATTCCAATAAAAAAACGAAAGTACAAATTAAGATCCATCTCTCTGACATCCTGCTTCTGCAAAGCCTTTGAGAGAATGCTTCTTAACAGGCTTGATGCACTCTAGAGGGTAAATTATTAAATAATTTGTATGGCTTTAGGAAAGGAAAAAGTACCAAGAGTATTTTGTAGAATTCATGAATGCTGGGCACTGCTATGAAGTCACTATTTTTCTAGATTTGCAAAATGCCTTTGATATTACAAATAGGACCATTATTTTGAATCACTTAGCAACTTTAGGGGTCACAGGTAAAATAATACAATTAATTAGATGTCACCTAAGTGGTCGAACCTCTAAAGTGTACTATAAAGGCTATCTTACTTCCAGTGAAAAGGAATTTACATTGGGGATTCCTCAGGAAGGAATTTTGTCTCCCCTCTCTTTAACATCTTAATGGATAAGCTTCTGAAGTCTCTCATACTACCAAATGGTGAATGCACCATCATATGCTATGCAGACGACATTTGTATAAGGACAGCTTCTTCCAATTATATACAAATAATACTTGATGAATTTTCTCAAGAATCAGAAGACAATGGAGTTGTCATTTCAAATAAAAAAAAAGAAAAAAAGTACTTTTCCTATATCTCGCAAGAACTTCACCTCGTATTAAATAACCAAATGGTTAAGGTGTGCGAAAATCACAACTATTTGGGTTTACCAGTGACATCTGCCCCTAACACAGAGCATGCCAAAGATTTGTGAGAAAGACTTCAACAGAGACTCAGACCGTTAAAGCTTCTTGCCAATAGGGTATCTGGTGTTGGCAATAACATATTCCGTACTTTCTATGTTGCATGAGTCAGATCATTAGTCGACTATCACAACTTGTAGCTCTGTACTATGACTACCTCTATCTTTAGACCCTTACAAAAAAAAATTCAAAACAAAGCTATAAGGATTATTCTTAGCTGCCCCATGAGCACCAGAATTATCAATGTGCAACATGAATTAAACCTCCAAGCTTTGATAGAACATATCAAACTATCAAACAGTCAGCGGTGATATTTGGTGTTAAATTAGCAAAATCAGTTCAGCTCCATCCATGCGATGCTGGTCATTTGCAAGGACCGCAGTCAACTCCAACAATCATTAATCATTAATAAAAGGTAACATACAGTATAATAGACAAATTCACCTCAATATATTAAAGCTTATAACCAATGAAACGAAAATGCATAATGTAGCACTATTTAGTGAGTGGTCCTGCACGATTAATAAATCCTTGCAAGAGGATTGGGCCAGAAATTTTTTTCCATTATTATCACGTGGTCCGAATGTCACCCCTATTATTAAAAAACTTCAATGGTTAGAAGAAATTGAAGTCTTTATTGATACTAGTTTTCCGAATAGCAATGAACCACAGAATTTACAGTAATGGATCTCCCATGAGCAGTACAGGAGAGTCTAGGTGCAGCATAATAGTTTATGAAAATTTTGAAGGGCAGCAAATATTTGACAAATCACTGAGTATGCAAAGGTGGTCATCAATCACCGAGCGTGATATTGTTGGACAAACTTGCTGTCGAACATGTTCACAGTGCTAGGAAAAGAACTGTCATATTCTGTGACTCAAAGAGTGTGCTTCTGTCAGTGAGATCATTGAAAAGCTCCTACAAAACACACATGACTACAATTCAAGAGGCTCTTATTAACCGCGAGAAATTTAAACTCAAAAGTTAAGTTTTCATGGGTACCCTCCCATGTTGGCTTAAAAGGTAATGAAAAGGCTGACATGCTTGCAAAAATGGCAACTGATAGTTCAGGTGACTGCGATAGAGTTGCTGCCCTTATAAGACTTGCTTATAGAAATATATGGGAAGTGAATTGCCAGAAAACTGGTAGACAGCACCCAGAACACTCAAAATGCCATATATGTGAGTGTGAAGGGGGCAACACTCTAGTACACGACATTACAGAGTGCACAAAGCTTAAGGATTGCAGACCTCTTGGTCTGAGCTACTCTCTCTCTCTCTCTCTCTCTCTCTCTCTCTCTCTCTCTCTCTCTCTCTCTCTCTCTCATGTCTATCTATATACATAAGCCATTTTTCCCCTAATAAGAGGAGTGGCTGAGTCAAGAAATAATGCTCTGACATTTTGGGAAGAGAAAGTACAGAGAAGGGGTTTCCCAGTCCCTTCGCTCCGCCCCATTTAGTCTACTCTTAGGATACGCAAGGGAACACGGAGGAAGTATTCTAGCCCCCATTCCTCAGTGGCTCATATATATATGTGTGTGTGTGTGTGTGTGTGTGTGTGTGTGTGTGTGTGTGTGTGTGTGTGTGTGTGTGTGTGTGTGTGTGTGTGTGTGTGTGTGTGTGTGTGTGTGTGTGTGTGTGTGTGTGTGTGTACAATGATGTATATGTATGTAGGCTATTATATATATATATATATATATATATATATATATATATATATATATATATATATATATATATATATATATATATATATATATATATATATCAAGAATTACTACCTTAATTCGTAACTCCATCTATATACAAGAGCAATAATAATAATAATAATAATAATAATAATAATAATAATAATAATAATAATAATAATAATAATAATAACGGATTAAGCTGACGTAATCCTCTCTCATTTACATAATTTAATTTATACATGACCAAATATAGATTTTAATATTAAACAACTGCAATATCACTGGGAGTGCCCATGTGCACATGTCCCCATGTACATTCATTGTTGGATCAGTTTTTAAATATAACGAAGGAACTTGGCTTGGTGATCTCTATTCCTAAAACCAAGTATTTTACCTCTCCCACTCGAGAAACCACGTTAAGCTTAAATAGTCATGAAATTCAGGGAGCCTGTAATTACAAATATTTAGGCATACCTACATCATTACCATTTTCAAAGGAGTACATCATGTTGTTGTGCAATAGGCTATTTCAGAGGCTGAGACCATTAAAATAGTTGGCCATCAGAGTATCTGGTGTTGGAAATAATATTTGCCGAACTTTTTATCTCACGTACATTAGGTCATTAGTTGATTATCATGCCCTCCAGCTTGGCACCCTAATCACTGTTCTCTTAACTCCCTTA
>JAXCGZ010002812.1:22500-34428 GCA_037179515.1 Halocaridina rubra | reverse complement strand
TTATGCCAAAGCTTGAATAAGCAGCCGCCTTTTGGAATAAACATTATAAATTTACAGACTCTGGTAGGTCATTAACATATACAAAGAACAAAAGAGGCCCTAAAACTGAACCCTGTGGAACTCCACTACTAACTCTTCTCCATTCAGGCACTGAGTATCTTACTCTAACCCTCTGTTCCCTCCCTTCTAAGTATGTTTTTATCCTTTTCATGACATTTCCACCTATTCTTTCCATAGCTTCCAGCTTCTTAATAAGTCCCCCGTGTGGGACAGTAGCAAATGCTTTCTGGAAGTGTAGGAATATGCAATCTGCCCAGCCCTCTCTTTCCTGTAAGATTCGACTTACCTCATCATAAAATTCTAATAAGTATGTTACTGTTGAACTATCTTCTCTGGGGCCATGTCGTTTCACTGACAAAAAGTTGAAGGATTCAAAATGAAGAGAGATATGTTTCCATAGTAGTTTCTACATAACTTTGCAAATTATGGTGGTCAAGGATACAGTTCTATTGTTTAGAGCCGTATCCCTCCTTCCAATTTTGAAGATAGGTATCACGTTCGCTTTTTTCCAGGATCTTGCAATCTCCCCTGACTCCAGCGAATTTTTAAATATTATACTTAGTGCCGCTGATATTGAATTTGCGCATTTTTTAAGTACATAATGGAATATATCACCAGGACCTGTAGCCTTATGTATGTATGTATGTATGTATGTATGTATGTATGTATGTATGTATGTATGTATGTATGTATGTATGTATGTATGTATGTATGTATGTATGTATGTATGTATGTATGTATGTATGTATGTATGTATGTATGTATGTATATATGTATGTATGTATGCATGTATGTATGTCTGTATGTATGTATGTATGTATTTATGTATTATGTACCTATTTTTCTGTTTAACTCTCTCTCTCTCTCTCTCTCTCTCTCTCTCTCTCTCTCTCTCTCTCTCTCTCTCTTTCTCTTTCTATATATATATATATATATATATATATATATATATATATATATATATATATATATATATATATATATATATATACATACATATATATATATATATATATATATATATATATATATATATATATATATATATATATATATGAATCAATTTTTTTTTTTTTTTTTTTTTTTTTTTTACCCCGACCGGGACTCGAACCTAGGACTTATGATTACTAAGTCAAGGCGCTACCACTACACCACAGAAGGTTAAAAGGAATCCAACCTTATAGCTTATATCTTCTATACTTAGGAATGAACGCATTCTAACTGAATGCCACTATGTTCATATTACAGATTCCCCAACCTCACTCGTGGCTTCATTTTAGCATTTAATTCAATTCCCAATCTCATTCGGGCATGAAATATCAAATAAGCACATTACATATGTGAAAACATGAATCATTTTTTTACCCCGACCGGGACTCGAACCTAGGACTTATGATTACTAAGTCAAGGCGCTACCACTACACCACAGAAGGTTAAAAGGAATCCAACCTTATAGCTTATATCTGCTATACTTAGGAATGAACGCATTCTAACTGAATGCCACTATGTTCATATTACAGATTCCCCAACCTCACTCGTGGCTTCATTTTAGCATTTAATTCAATTCCCAATCTCATTCGGGCATGAAATATCAAATAAGCACATTACATATGTGAAAACATGAATCATTTTTTTTACCCCGACCGGGACTCGAACCTAGGACTTATGATTACTAAGTCAAGGCGCTACCACTACACCACAGAAGGTTAAAAGGAATCCAACCTTATAGCTTATATCTGCTATACTTAGGAATGAACGCATTCTAACTGAATGCCACTATGTTCATATTACAGATTCCCCAACCTCACTCGTGGCTTCATGTTTTCACATATGTAATGTGCTTATTTGATATTTCATGCCCGAATGAGATTGGGAATTGAATTAAATGCTAAAATGAAGCCACGAGTGAGGTTGGGGAATCTGTAATATGAACATAGTGGCATTCAGTTAGAATGCGTTCATTCCTAAGTATAGCAGATATAAGCTATAAGGTTGGATTCCTTTTAACATTCTGTGGTGTAGTGGTAGCGCCTTGACTTAGTAATCATAAGTCCTAGGTTCGAGTCCCGGTCGGGGTAAAAAAATGATTCATGTTTTCACATATGTAATGTGCTTATTTGATATTTCATGCCCGAATGAGATTGGGAATTGAATTAAATGCTAAAATGAAGCCACGAGTGAGGTTGGGGAATCTGTAATATGAACATAGTGGCATTCAGTTAGAATGCGTTCATTCCTAAGTATAGCAGATATAAGCTATAAGGTTGGATTCCTTTTAACCTTCTGTGGTGTAGTGGTAGCGCCTTGACTTAGTAATCATAAGTCCTAGGTTCGAGTCCCGGTCGGGGTAAAAAAAAAATGATTCATGTTTTCACATATGTAATGTGCTTATATATATATATATATATATATATATATATATATATATATATATATATATATATATATATATATATATATATATATATATATATATATATATATTTATAAAAGATTACACTGCCAACTTGATGCCTTTATTCTATCTTAGAAGCCCATATAGATTATTCCATATTAATATCTCACCAAGATTAAAGTCAACTGGCCAGCTGAGTTGTTCAGTCAGTCAAACAGTTTGTGTGTAAGCATGCATATGCATGTGACGTATAATCACGCCTAGTATTGTGAGAGCTTTTGTTCAAACAAGGGTCTCATGGTGCGGTATTCACGTTTCTGGCTTCTGTTGTTTGATATGCTAGGTAAGAACAAGGACTCCACAAGAAATGGGCCTATATTCCTGCGAGAGAGCCTACAGCGGTGTAGCCTTTTTTTTTGAACTTTTATTTTCATTGGTTTAAGCAGGTGCCTCAAACCCTTCCCACCTCTTCCTTGTTTGTATCTTGTAACAATCCGAGGTTTGAAAAGTGCAAGCACAGTGGAAAGTTCAGTCAGTAGAATCTTAGCCTTCCAAAGAATAACTTTAAATGAACAGGGGTATTGAGATGTAGTGGAACTCTGTACCTTCTATGTAAATTCAGTGTTAATTGTCAGGAATGTAGATATATACTTCATTGGTGGCAGCTGAGTATAATCCCACATTGGGAGCAGTGTAAAAATTATTGGTTATCTATCTATCTATCTACCTTGGCTGTTTCCACCTTTAATTGGGGGGTAGCCGACATCAAGAAAGGAAAACAAATAGGGGGAATACTTTGCTCTATGGGCAATGACGAGGGAGCTAGCGACCGTTCAGATGGCACTGCTGGAGTGCCACAGCCCATCCTCCCGGCTCTTCCACAACCTGTGTCGCTTCACAACTGCCAACTCCTCCTACTGCCCCTACCAGAGGGCTACCTCTGTAAGATGCACCCCTTGGAAACAGCAGATGCCCATCAGAGCTGCGTCACAATCGCTCGCCACTCATTCCTATTCCTAGCACGCTCGCTTGGTTCCCTCACATCCATCCTCCTATCATTCAGGGCTCTCCTTACTCCATCCATCCATCCAAACCTAGGCCTCCCTCTAGCATTTCTCCCATCAACTCTCGCATTCATCACCTTTTTCAGCAGCCTTTCATCATCCATCCTTTCTACATGGCCAAGCCATCGCAGAACATCCATATCTAGTCTGGCTGCAATTTCTCTCCTCACACCCGTTCTTGCTCTCACCACTTCATTCATAACCCTATCCAATCGAGATACGCCAATCATACTCCTCAGGCATTTCATCTCAAACACATTTAGTTTCCGTCTCTCACTTACTTTCATACCCCATAACTCTGATCCATACATCACAGCTGGCACAACCACTTTCTCATACAAAACTTTCTTAACATTCATTTCCAACCCTCTATTCTTCATCACTCCTTTCAATGCACCCAACACCTTACATCCTTCATTCACTCTGTGACACACATCTGCTTCCACTCCACCATTTGCAGCTATAACCGAGCGTAAATACTTAAACTGATTAACCTCCTCAAGTGTCTCTCCATTCAACATAACATTCAATCCAGCACCATCCTCATTTCTTGTACACCTCATAACCTTACTCTTTCCCACATTCACTCGCAACTTCCTTCTCTCACACACCATTCCAAATTCTGACACTAACTGACACAGCTTTTCCTCTGAATCTGCCACCACCACAGTATCATCTGCAAACAGCAACTGATTCAGCTCCCACTCGTTATCATCCCCATCTACCATTCTCAAACCTCGACCACGCACTCGCTCATTCACCTCTCTTACAACTCCATCAGTATACAAATTGAACAGCCATGGTGACATCACACATCCCTGTCTCAGTCCCACACTCACTGGAAACCACTCACTCACTTCATTCCCTACCCTAACACAAGCTCTACTGCCCTCATACAAACTCTTCACTGTGTGCAACAATTTACCATTAATTCCATATAATCTCAAAACATTCCACATAGCCTCTCTATCAGCTCTATCATATGCTTTCTCCATATCCAAAAATGCAATATACACATCCTTACCCATTGCTAAATATTTCTCATATAACTGCCTAACTATAAAAATCTGATCTATACAACCTCTACCTCTCCTAAAACCACTCTGCACTTCCGCGATTACATATTCTGTCTTATCCCTAATCCTATTAACCAGTATCCTACCATACACTTTTCCTACCACACACCTATAATTATTGCATTCATACATATCTCCCTTTCCTTTGTATAGGGGCACTATACAGGCAATCACCCAATCCACTGGCACCAATGACAACATAAAGAATATATTAAACACTCTCACTAACCATTCCAATGCAGTCACACCCACTTCTTTCAACATCTCCGCTCTCACACCATCCATTCCAGGTGCTTTACCTGCTCTCGCTTCATACAATGCCCTTTTCACCTCCTCTCTTGTAATCTCTCTCTCATTTTCATCTCCCATTACTGGCCCTTGAACCCCTCCCACTGCCACTATAGCTGCCTCTCTATCTTCCTCAACATTCAGCAAGCACTCAAAATATTCTGCCCATCTTTTCCTTGCATCGTTCCCTCTTAACATCTGTCCATTCACATCTTTCACTGTCTCTTCCATCCTCGATCCACCCTTCCTTACTCTCTTCACTTCTTTCCAGAACTTCTTTTTATTCTCCTCATATGACCTACTAAAATCCTGTCCCCACCTAACATTTGCCAACCTCTTCTCTTCCTCTACCTTCCGCTTGGTTTCCACATTTTTCTCCCTATATCTTTCATACTTCTCCCTACCTTTACACTGCAGCCATTCCTCAAAAGCCCTCTTTTTCTCTTCCACCTTCATTTTCACCCCTTCATTCCATCACTCGCTGCCCCTCCTCATGACACCTCCAACAAACATCTTTCCACACACATCACTTGCATGTCCCACAAAACATTCTTTCATCAACCCCCATTCCTCCCCTAACTCCCCAACTTCTCTTTCTTTCACCCTGTCATATGCCACTCTCAACCTGTCCTGATATTCCTGTCTCTTCTCTGGCTTTTTCAACTCTTCCACCTTCACTATTTCCCTTCTACATCCCCCCACACTATTTCCCCACTCTTTTGCTACTACCACATTTGCTTCAACCAAAAAATGATCAGACATCCCAGCAGCCACACCCCTGAATGCATGTACATCTTTCACTCTACCAACCATGCTCTTTGCTACCAAAACATAATCCATCAATGCTCTTTCTTTCACTCTTCCATTTGCCACTCTCATCCATGTATACTTATTTATTAACTTCTTCTTAAATAATCTATTACCTATCACCAACTCTTGCTCCACACACATATCTAACAGTCTCTCGCCACTCTCATTCCCACCTGGTACCCCATGCTTTTCTACAACACATTCTATCTCTCCATCACCCACTCTGGTATTCAAGTCACCCAACACAACTACATAGTTCCTTCTACTCAGATCATCCACACATCTAGTTAACTCATTCCAGAATTCATCCCGCTCTTCCTCACTTCTCTCACATCCTGGCCCATACGCACTAACAAAAGCCCAACATTCCCTTCCTATCCTAGCCCTCACCCACATCAGCCTAGATGACACTCCTCCTACCAAACATATATCCAATCTCACATCTTTTGCTCTCTATCGTACTACAACCACGCACATTTAGACACCCCAAAACTAGAGTTTGGGGAGAAGTTATTCTCCCCTCTACGCCCCTTCTTCTTTTACGTCTCGCAGGAGGTTGATACAAGGGGGGATTCCTAGTCCCCCCACCCCGTCCACTTTTAGTCGCCTTTTACGACACGCAGGGAATACGTTGAGGCTATTCTTTGAGGTGAAAAGAAAAATGCAGGAGACAGAAAGTACAAAGCAACTTTGGGTGTAATGCCAGATGAAAAAAAAGTTTGCAGAGTCCTCAGGTTGGAAGAGCATTAAGATACCTAAAAACAATTGACGAGGCTGCATCATTGGGGAAAGGAAAAGAGGTCGGTGGCAATGCCAACGGAGGCAACACAGAATCCAATATCGAGAGTGTTGCCTCATCGGATCAAGGGGCCACACAGGTGAGACAAGGTGGAGACCCACCCCATACACAGCCTTAGACTCTGATGAACAGGTGGCTGCCGGGATGGAACTACAACACGAGATGAAGATAGAAGGATGGAAGAAGCACAGCGGGTTATATCTCACCCTCATACCCCTATAGAGAAAGCGCCCAGCATTAGAGTGTCACATATCCTTAGATGGTGCAAACGTAAGAGGCCTCAATTGGGAGGAATTTATAGCGCGATTCACAAATGACTTCACTCTGCATCATAGCACTGTGAAAAGTGCTTTGCAAAGCACCACTCCAGCCAGATGTCTTTGTTGCTGAACTTTAGTGAATCGATCCTTAAAATAGTTAAGTGGTTATCATACATAAGGAAAAAAGTCAACACTATGGACGACATCATTGGGGGGGATCAGAGAACCCAGCAGGAGGAAGCACCACTACCCAGGTACCAGAAGTAATCCGCATCACTAAGGCAACCTTCCATCACATCTAAGTACTTGCAATTCGTGTCTGGTGAGCAAAGGGGTATTACTAGTAGAAATTGAGGTTGGAGAACTCTCTCATTTTGCTTAGTTGGACAGGATCTGCTGTGCCATTAAATAATCGAAGAGTAATCATTAAACCCATTACAAACTAGATAGTTCTTTACTAATAACTACTATAAGTAATGATACCCATCATTGTGTTAGACTTAAAGAGGCAGTAAAACAAGGTTTTGAGTTTGAAGAGTGTCCAAGTAATAGTATAGATGTTCTTTTCTTATGTTACCTAGGTTAAGTATTGAAAAGGCAATGGTAATAATTGGGAAATAATTTGAAGAGCATGTTCAAAACCTTATTTTGGTACTAGAGGACTTGAAGAAGAATAAACTGTATGTAAAATGATCTAAATGTCACTTTTTCAAAGCAGAAGTAAAATACTTTGGCCACTATTTGTTGTCCACGGGAGTGGCCATTATGCATAATAAAATAAGACCCATAGAGAGTTTTTCTAGACCCTGAACTTATATTAGGTCATTTCTCGGACTTTGGTTGTGCTTTTGAAAGTTTATTGATAAATGTGGACATCTACAGGTTCTTAGATCGACTCTGAAAGGGGCATAAGATCACCTAGACGACAGAGCATGAATCCTCTTAGGAAGCTTTAAAATACGCCTTAATATCTACCTAGGTGCTAGCTTATCCTAAATTCGATTGAGAAGTTTTTGTCATGTGTGATGGTTCCAACATTGTGGTGTAATTCACAGTGAGAATTTACCCCTAAAATATGAGTATGCAAAGCCACTGAATAATTAGAGACTTTCTCAATGATTATTAAGGGTATTGCAGTTCGATATAATGGGATTTGAGTTCCTACCAGGGAAGGGTAAAGGAGTAGCTGATGCCCTGAGCAGTGGGGTAAAGATAACACCCTCCCACACCATCAAGCGACTGATGGGGGCAGAGAGGGGTACTAGAACTGTAGACACAGACAGGCAGGTGGCCAGACGAGTGGTTCGAGAAACCACCCACACACGCCCTCAGAGTAATGGGGGCAAAGGTGTGCAGTGAATGGGGGAGTGGCTGAGGGGTCTGTGACAGAGTGTTTCGCTCAATGTCAACAGAGGCTGTTAGATGCCTTATTAAATAAATTAGTAACATAACTGTTATTTTCTAACTAAAAAAAATTAAAATAATTCCCTTTAATATAACTGTTATTTTCTAACTAAAAAAATTAATTCCCACTTCTTGACTTTCGCAGATTATGATTATTTGCAATTTGTATTTTTGCTTATAGCTAATTTTAAATAGCTTATTTACTCTTCTTGTACGTGTAGAAGTATAGCCCCAATATAAAGGCTGCTCCTATTTTTCTGTCTGTAACGAGCCAAGAAAATTAAGAAAAGAATAACCAGTAACCTAACTTTTCATTATTATTCTCGTTTTATTTTATTTGCTTCCACTTGTTGCACCTAAAGATACTGTCTCTCCCTTGCATCTCTGCTATAATTGCCTGCCAGGGACCACCACTAAAATAGTCCTTAAAATGAAATCAGAGCCAATTACTGCTCTAGGAATGTCTCCTACAGATGACGTCACGAAGCACAACAAGGAGACGCTCTTTTTTGGCGCCGAGACTGCCCAGAGGCAACATTTCGCCTGGGTAGTCCAAGTTTATTTTCAAATTCCAATTACGTGGTATCTTCACAGGAATTCATCTAGCACAACAAGGAATTCATCTAGCACAACAAGGTGAGGGATAGTGTATGGTAAAGCTCGTGGGTCAAGCAAATTGGTTTATTTTCGAGAATTAGTTACATTCGTTACTGGATAAATCTTATGGATTTCTATTCTCAGATTCCATTCCCAGTCACACGAAATTTTGTAGATTACCACACTGGAATCTCACATGCCAAAGTTAATTCCTTAACCTGTAAATTACAGCTGATATATATTGCTGAGAAGTTTCTTTTCACTGAATGTGATAAACGAAAATCTCATCCTCTGAAGACTAGTTATGAGCCTTAAAAATCTATCTCTCTTCCTAATAAATTCTAATTTCATTTCACCCCTTTCTATCATCGTAAATAAAGTGTTTTTACTTCAAAAACTCGTCAATAAAGCTATTTGCCAAAAAGCCAAATTGCAAATATTCAAAAGGTAATTTTTCCCAGTTGGCTATGCAAATATTTCTTGTTAACCACAATTTAATGAATGCATACCGTATTTATCTTGCTAATTCTTCATATGTTGGGGATAAAGTGTTTTGAGTTATAAGTTGCAAATACCTCAAAAAGTGTTTTGAGTTATAAGTTGCAAATACCTCAAAAGGTGGTTTTGCACCCTTTTTTTATTGCAAAGTTCTTGATAACTAAAAGTGAATGAATACTGTATTTATCTCGTAGATTCTTCCTTTACCCAAAATAGAGTGTTTTACCATATTAATTGCATATCAGTAATAAGCATTGCAACTTTTGTGGTTGCCCACAATTTAAGGAATACATACAGTACTGTATTTGTCTTGCTTATTCTTCATTTATTGTGAATATATTATTTTCTTTAAAACCAGTAAAGAATTAATGTTTTGTATGCTATTATGGTAGCATAAATATTTCTGGTTAGCTGTGAATAACCTATATATATTCATCCAGTAGAATGACATTGGAAACTCATTATATGTGTGCTCATGCTTTCAGTTTCCCATTATAAACAGTGTGTCATTTCTGTTTCTGAAATTGCAGTGTCCTGTATTCTACTCTGCCTGTGTGACAGAGGTAATCATCGAGTTGAGGCCAAAGTCTTGGCATACGTCCGTGGTACCGGGAAACGAACTCATACTCACCTCCTCCGGGATTCGAGGCAGCATTTCATAAAATTTAATTCAATTCTTTTAATGTCATTGCATTTCCAAAATTAAAAGAAAGTTGAATTCTGAGTTTCATTTAACCGACTAATGGTAATAAAAATGGGGTGTTCAAGTACAAATATCTGTCCTGTCTGTTTGTGAGCTCTTAACCGAGCTCGGTACTTTGAGTCCCCTTAGTAAAACAGAATCTTAACAACACTCTAGCAGCATCGTTAAACCCCCCCCCCCACAGGGTCGCAGATAGAGAGAGTGAGAGAGCGAATGCAGTATGTGGCAGTAAACGTGAGAGGGGGAAGAGAGAGTGGGTGTGACAGACCTGGGCATAAGAGAGGGGGCTGCATGTGGATGGAATTGAGATATGCTCATATAGGAACAGGGGATGTCAATTATGTAAGTACTTTAAGAATCAACATAATACCATCCCTCTTGCCAGGATACGGCCAAGGTGCAGTTTCAAGTGGGAGCAAGTAAATTGTGATTTGATAGGTCCACTATATATCTTCATGCCCACAGACTATTGTACAAAGTATATCTTTACAATTGCAATGTATGTTCTCATTCTTTTCCTTCTCCTGCTTCGCCTTCTCCTCCTCCTCCTTCTTTTTCTTGTTATTATTATAATTATTATTATTATTATTATTATTATTATTATTATTATTATTTATACTATTATTCATCATGATTATTATTGTTATTATTATTATTGTTATCATTATTATTATTATTATTATTATTATAATAAATGAGGAAGATAATAGAGAGGCAGAGATTGTAGCTGTGGGAAGTGAATGGAAAATCGCAGTGTTAAGAGATGAGAATGATAGAGAAATAACAAAAGAGGAGTTACATTTGGCATTGAGAGCAAAGAAAATTGGCAGAGCACCAGGGATAGATGGTTGTCATGCTGAGTGCTTGTCAAAAGGTGGGAGGCATTAGTAGAATGGATGGTTAGGTTGTTAAAAGTATGTTTCAGGAAAGGGAGGGTCCCAGTTGATTTGTGGAGTGCATGTGTAGTGCCACTTTACAAAGGGAAAGGAGATAAGTGTGAGTGTAGTAGTTTTAGGGGAATTAGTTTGTTGAGTGTAGTTGGTAAGGTATATGTGTATATGTTGACTGGGGAAGAATAATGTGGGTTCTGGAGAGGAAAAGGATGTGTGGATCAGGTGTCTGTGGTAAGGCAGGTCTGTGAGAAGTTTTTGGAGAATGGTAGTGGCACTTTTTGGGCTTTTATGGACTTAAAGAAAGTGTAGACTGGGTAGATAGAGAGGGGCTGTGGAGTGTTGCGACTGCATGGGAAGTGGAAGTTTGTTGAATGTGGTGAAGAGTTTTTACACAAAGAGCAGAGCCTGTGTGAGAGTTGGGAATGGTATGAGTAATTGGTTTGAGGTGAATGTAGGGTTATGTCAAGGTTGTGTAATGTACTTGATGTGTATATGGATGGAGTGGTAAGGGAAGTAAATCAAAGAGTATTAGACAGATGCTTGGAACTAGTGGGAGAGGATGTAAGGTTGTGAAAATTGAGTCAGTTGCTATTTGCTGATGATACTGTACTGGTGGCTGATACTGAGAATGAATTGAATAATTTGGTGACTGAGTTTACCAGTGTGCGTGAAAGAAGGAAGTTGTGGATGAATATTGGTAAAAATAACGCCATGAGATACACTAGGAGTGTTCATGTTGGCAGGCTGAATGTAGGAGTGAATGGGGAGTTGCTTGAAGAAGATGAGAGTTTTAAGTATCTAGGGTCGTATGTATCAAGGAGTGGATGAGTGGAATCACAGAGTGAAGGAAGAAAGGAAATGCCTAGGTGGGTTGAAAAGTGTAATGCGAAATAGATACTTGGGAATGAATGCAAACAGAAGGATACATGAAGGTGTGGTTGTGCCAACAGCATTGTATGGAGCAGAGACTTGGAATGCAAGAGAGAGTGAAAGGAATAAGTTGAATGTAATGTAGATGAGGTGTTTGAGAGGTATGATTGGTGGCTCTAAAATAGATAGAGTAAGAAATGAGGATGTCAGG
>JAXCGZ010002812.1:12500-20000 GCA_037179515.1 Halocaridina rubra | reverse complement strand
ACTTTCATTTATGAGTATTATTTAATAATAATAATTCATATACAAAATTTGCAGTTTTAATTGGTTAGTATAATAATTGTCATTCTGTAATTTTTGAATATTATAGAATAGTTGTCACTTATATAAAAAAAAATAGTTTTATTAGGGTGGCATAATAATGGTCATTCTGTCATTTGTGAGTATTATTGAATAGTTGTCGCCTATGTATTTTTTTTTTTAAATCTATTATATGTTAGTATAATATTTGACATTCTGCCATTTATTAATAATCACATAATGTATGTGTAAGCGCTTATTGAAAAAAAATCTATGGCCTTCCCCTGTAATATTTATCTTAATATATATATATATATATATATATATATATATATATATATATATATATATATATATATATATATATATATATATATATATATATATATATATATATATATATATATATATATATATATATGTATAATTGATAATAATCTCTAAAGGTAATGATTATGCAAACTGTCGTTATAACTGGTTTCGCTTTGTTTTTTCAAAAATATTCAAATGTAATGAGTTGTTATTCAGAAATGGAAAAAAAATACTGTATTTTATACTTGTGTTGAGCTTAATTAGAAATCATTATATGCTATCTGAATTACTGAATTATAAAAATTGTTTTTTATTTTATATAATTTTGGTTGGAAATCACACTGATAAAGGACTAATAAGAGTGTACTTGGTAATTATCTAATTATAACAATTGTTGTTGGAACACATTTTTCTTTTACGTCTTTTTTTTCTGGAAATCGTATGATTTATATATTAAGTGTATCTTGATAATGAATTTGCAACGAAAATAGTGCTTTAGTATTTTTGTTACGTCAGATAACTTTGGTATGTATTACCGAGAATAGGGTTAAACTGAATAAGCAATTATGCTTTGCTCTTGACCTATGCGAATAATAATATTTAGTTTTAATCTTGATACCACAAACTCTTGTGATTCATACTTTTTCTAAATGTGCTTGACATAATAGAAATTTTTACAATGTGATCATGTTATTTTGCAATGGACATAAACTCTATTATACTTGTAGCTGATATCCATTTTTTTTTAACTGAAGTTGCATGGCTTCTGATTCATAACCAGTCATTTAATGTGAATTATGTTTAAATAATCCTTAAATAATTTTATTATATGTAAGGTGAATGTATTAATTGTTGTTAAAATTTGAGTAATTATTGCATGAATCTCAACATCGCACTTTTGGATAACTTTTTTTTTTTAAGTAAATTAATGGTTTGACAGAAAATGTATTTTTTGGGTTAGGTTGTGGGGATTGATGTTTATGTCACGTCTGGTGTTGTGACAGCCTGTGTACAAACCAGGGCCTCATGGCGTGATTTTCACATTTCTCTCTGCTGTTGCTTGACACATTAGGTAAAAACAAGGACCCCACTAGAAATAGGCCTACATTCCAACGGAAGAACCTGCATCGTTGTAGCTGCCCCTTACACCACATGCTATGGCACGTTAAACCAAATGGGTTTATTTTTGAAATTTTAATTTCACTGATTTAGGCAGGTGCCTCAAGCCCTTCCCAATTCCTTGTTTGTATCTTGTAACGATCCGAGGTGTGAAAAGTGCAAGCAAAGTGGTAAATTCAGTCAGTAGAAGTTTAGCCTTCCCAGTAATAACGATAAATGAACAAGGGTATTGAGGCATAGAGGAATCCTGTACCTTCTACATAAATTCATCCTCCCATAATTGATTCTTGGCAGAAGTGTAGATATATGCTTCACATGTAGCCTCTATATATGTATGTACGTATATATATATATATATATATATATATATATATATATATATATATATATATATATATATATATATATATATATATATATATATATATATATATATATATATATATATATATATATATATATATATATATATATATATATATATATATATATATATATATATATATATATATATATATATATATATATATATATATATATATATATATATATATATATATATATATATAAACACACACACACACATACATTTATATACATACATATATATATATATATATATATATATATATATATATATATATATATATATATATATATATATATTCATTCATTTACCTTGGCTGTTTCCCCCTTTAATTGGGGGGTAGCCGACATCAAGAAAGGAAAACAAATAGGGGGATTACTTTGCTCTATGGGCAATGACGAGGGAGCTAGCGACCGTTCAGATGGCACTGCTGGAGTGCCACAGCCCATCCTCCCGGCTCTTCCACAACCTGTGTCGCTTCACAACTGCCAGCTCCTCCTACTGCCCCTACCACAGGGCTACTTCTGTAAGATGCAGCCCCGTGGTAACAGCAGATGCTCATCAGAGCTGCGTCACAATCGCTCGCCACTCATTCCTATTCCTAGCACGTTCGCTTGCTTCCCTCACATCCATCCTCCTATCATTCTGGGCTCTCCTTACTCCATCCATCCATCCAAACCTAGGCCTCCCTCTAGCATTTCTCCCATCAACTATCGCATTCATCACTTTTTCAGCAGCCTTTCATCATCCATCCTTTCCACATGGCCAAACCATCTCAGAACATTCATATCTACTCTGGCTGCAATTTCTCTCCTCACACCCGTTCTTGCTCTCACCACTTCATTCCTAACCCTATCCAATCGAGATACACCAATCATACTCCTCAGGCATTTCATCTCAAACACATTTAGTTTCCGTCTCTCACTTACTTTCATACCCCATACATGTATACATGTATGTATGTATTCTTGTATGTATATATGTATGTATGTATGCATGTATGTATGTATGTATGTATGTATGTATGTATGTATGTAACCTATATATATATATATATATATATATATATATATATATATATATATATATATATATATATATATATATATATATATATATATATATATATATATATACACACACACACACACAAATACATATATACATACTTTGATAATTTTCTTTAAATGGTTTATTTGGTGACATAGACTAGTTCAACTTAAGCGATAAATTGAACTGAGAAGCGAGTGCTTCTAATTTTGGTGATGGCTGAATCTGTGAACAGAGGAATTATAATTAATCCCATATTGTGCTATGTTTCAACAGCAAGACATGTTATTGCCACTGAAGAACTCATAAACACGTGCTTATTATTTAACAATGATCTGAGGATTTGTTCTTCAAGAGGTTTATTATTTCGAGAGGCTGGAGAGCACTCTGTAAGACGTCGATGTAAAGACAGAATCGGAACAGAGAGCTGCAGGATGTCCTGGAGCTGTTCAGGAATTGTGATGAAATAGATAAAGAGTTACCAACTTTTGCAACCGCCTAATTAGGGTTTTGAGACTGTGGGTTCTGCGTTAGTTGGCATGCTGGATGATTCAGCTGCCTTGATAGAAGAACTACTAATGCTTAAAGAGTCCAGAAAAGCAGAAATAACCAAATTAGAGGGTTACATCGACTTTAGAGAGGAGTTCTATGATAATAAATGAACATCCCAGTACGAAACTCCTGATGATATGCTTCCTGTATCTATTACCGAGTCTTCCTATGAAGCAGTTGCTAGAAGGGTTAATATTCAAGCCTGGAAGGATGAAAGGAATAGAAATAGCAAGCAACCAGCCAAACTTAATAACCCTAAACGCCCAGTCTCAGGATCTAAGGGCGGTTCTCCCCAGGAGACAGACGGGTCCCTATACATGGCTCAGAAGGTGATCACTGAGAAAGTGACTTTGAGTGAGTTGGATATGGAAAAGGGCTGCGGTTCTTCGGCGACTGAAGAAATATTATTGTCTCCCGTTAGAGATTCACCCTCTGTGTCAGAAGAGAGAGGTGCTGGGAGTGCAGGTCAGTGGCGGACGGTAACTAAGAAATGTAGAAACAGGAATCGTTGGCAAATTGAAGGCTGACTGTGGCATAAGGGGATAAAACTACCTCAGAAGATGATCCGACATCTTTTTGTGAGAACTCTCTGAAGCTTAAAGTTATAAAATGTACTAATATAAAGTTGAAAAGTGAAAATATGAGTTCATTTAGAGTCAATGTAAACATTAAAGATAGGGCAAGAATCTTGCAACCAGAACTCGGGCCAGAAGAAGTGGTTGTAAGAAAATTTTATGGTCAAAGGTCTAGTTAATTGCAGGAAGATGGCAAACATGATTTACCACGCTTTACATTTGGCATCTTTTAATGGCAACTCGATTAGGAACTCTATTGAAGTGTTAAGATATTATTAAATGAAAACAGTGTTCTTTTTCAGGAAATTATGCTTTTTGATGAGAAAGTTGATATTATTAATGGTATTGATTGTCATTTTTATTACATTATTGCGCCAAGTAAATCAAAGAGGTAATCCCTTAACCTCGTTATTAAGCCATTAATTATTAAAGATAACTTTATGGCTGTTAGGATTATATATGAACACGAAGAATTTGTGTTGTTTCATATCTATTTACAGTGTGATACATATACAGCTGAGGTATTTGTTAATTATACAAATGTTTTAGCATATATAGCATGCACAATGACGGATACATGTATCACTAAATGTATTTTAATAGGGGGTTTGTATACCGATCACCACAAAGGAGGGCTTTGGTCTGTTTTAAAAGATTCCATTTTCAAATTCACTGATCTGTGTCTTCCATTGGGATACATTTACACATCTAAGCCCAAGTCAAATTTCAGCGAGCTGGTTTGACCATATGCGGCAGTTTCAAGGAACGTTGTTGCATCAGGCGTATATACCGACTATGAAAAATCTACTTGTGATCACTTCCCTCTTGTTACTCAGGTTAAATTAAATAAAAATGTGTTACACAAATCGATCATTTGTTTAGGAGTCCATAGCCAATAATATTGTTGACAGGTGAAGAATATCGTGAAATGATATATAAATGATTATCAAGAAGTGTTATCAATTCGCTTAGAGAACATATGTGATTACCTAATTGTGCTTACTGGAAAGAGCCCAAAGCTCGTATTTTCCTGTCTCCTGATCTGTTCCATTTTGTACTTAGTGATACTTATCATACTTGTCCTTAAAACTATAGATTGAGTTATCATTAACTACCTCCTCGCTTATCGAATTCCAATTATCATCTACTCTTACACTAAAAAAGTATTTCCTTACATCTTGCAAAGAAGTGAACAACCCAGAATGAAACTCCTTATGATATGCTTCCTGAATCTATTCCTGAGTCTTCCTATGGTGCTATTGCTAGAGAGGTTAATATTCAAGCCGGGCCGGATGCAAGGAATAAAAATAGTAACCAACCAGTCAAACTAAATAAACCAAAACTAACAGTCTCAGGATGTAAGGGTGACCTTCTCCAGGAGACAGACAGGTACTCTGTGATGATGTTCCTTCTCATAAAGAAAGGTTAGATTCATTTTTATCAGTCACTCATATCAATCTTTTTAGAATCTTTTAGTAAATATAAATTTCATGTGAAACGGAAATATAAAATTGCTCCCGGGTGGAATGATCATCGTAAAAACTAGCATTACATAGCTCGACAGAAGTGTATTAATTGTAAAAAACAAAGGGAAATGCAAATTTGACCCTCTATGCGAAGATAAGAAAGCTTCTCGTCAACAATTCAAGGAGAGTTTACCGAGCTGTAAAAAATGAACAATATTGCTGCAATTCTTCTTCAGCATCATCTTCTGCCAATAAAAACATTAACCCATTTTGGTGGGATAATCAAGAATATAAAAGGAGGTTATATATATCCAAAAGCATAAACATGATGGATGGAAATGACCATATTAATTGCATTCAAAACTCTTTTAAGAATAAAAATATAAGAATGTCCTTGATAATATCAGTTGTCAAAACCTTCCTGAGGAATTTTCACTAGAGATTTTCACTCTCACATTGGGTCTGTTGTCAGATGCAGAAGACTCAGTGACATGGATGTATCAAAGGCTGTAAATTTGCTAAAAGAGTCTTTTGATTTTTATTGCATTCACTCAAACCATCTTAAAACTGGATCTCGTCCGCTATTCAGATTTATTTTAAAATTGTTTTCGTCCTTTAGATACCATTCCATTTTACCATAAAGGTTACTAAGAGGTGAAATTAGACCCATAGTCAAAAATATTGTAGGAGATGTACATTCCTCTGGTAACTATGGTCCAGTGATGATATCTTCCATTCGTTTAAACTATTTGAATATTTACTTAATGATATATTAGACTCTGTAAGACTGATCATTAAGCAATTTGGCATTTGGAAAAAACCTTAACATTGTTTAAAAGAGATGGTTCAAGCCTCTTCTGAAAAAAGGTTGTTGTGTATATTAATAATTTCTAGATGTAGGTAAAGTATTTAATCACGTAAATAATTTTAAACTTATTTAAAAACTCATAAAACTTCAGTTATCACTTGCCAGTATTCATATATTGTATGTGATATTCAGAAATCAAAGGGGGCAATGTGAAGTTTGATGGCCCTACCTCATGTGATTGGAAGTTAGGGAATATGTAAGGCCAGGAGGAATTTTATTGCCATTATTGCTTAATATAAATATTTATGATATCCTAAATCACAGATTGCATATTCTAAGGTTGGATGCTGTTTGAGTGTGAACAGTGTCAGTGTAATAGACTTAAGATGATATTTGTTTGTGTTGTCTCCTATAGTGTCTGATCTCCAATTTTTACTAGATAAAATATCTTGTTTAAATCTTATTGAACTAGTTTTTTTTATGAAGAAGAATGGTGAAACTGCTATTTTGGGTGTTCACAGCTTTTAAAACCCTTAAATATCGGATTACATAAGATGTTCACAGAATGTGGAATGTTTCGACAAGAACAAGTAATCATGAGATATGTTCATGTAGAAATATTAAGTAGTCACCGTGGATAAGGCGGTAGCGTCCGCGACTTCGAAGCGTCAGGTCGAGGGTTCGCGCCCCGCCACGGTCTGAGGTTAGCAAGGGCATGCACTCAGGGTAGCGATTACATCTGCCAAAACAAGTCCTTGGCAAGATGGCAACCATTCTATTCCTTGGTAGAAAAGGGAGTCCATGACGTAAAACTATTCCCGTTCATGGAGAAATATTTTAAGTTTGAAACATTTTATAAATATTTCAAAGTTATGATGCACTCTCATCGATTTTCAATGACAAATAGAAAATGTATATATCTACTTAGATATTATCTCAACAGCAGTTCTTTTGCATTAAGCCAGGTTAATGAAATTTCAGATGTTTATGGCATACGCTCTCACGCCTTCAACGTGGCATTGACGCAAAACATTCCCGTATACAAGTTGTCCAATGGAAGGGAGGAGAAATGGCGTTGAATCCACATGTTATTACAGTGTCTGTATTAAAACTACATTTTCTACAATGTAATATTTACGAAATAAAAAAATTAACTATTTATCTTTATATCTATATATGTAGCTATAAATATGCATGCATGTATGTGTTTATATG
>JAXCGZ010002811.1:27500-34472 GCA_037179515.1 Halocaridina rubra | reverse complement strand
ATATATATATTCATAAATGGCGTTGTATACCCCGACTCTCGTTTTCTGTCACACAATTCACACCCATTTTCCATGACGTAAGAGTGCCATGGTATGGCACTACTGAAAAAAAGAACTTTGGTCAGTCTTGATTTGACCATTGCGGAAGAAAGGTCATATAGTTTTCTTTCACCTCAGGCTTATTATTTTGCTCATTAAATTTTGAAAAAGAAATGCTTCTTCAAACCATGGTGGTCATAATAGAGAGAGAGAGAGCTAAAATTCCTTAATATAAAAACTGCCCTCAGTAGTTTAGAAGACTGAGAGTCACACGAACAAATGTGTGTAGTTAATAGTGGAACAGTATTTTCAAGAGCGATTTTCTCTAAGATGTAAATGCCCTTTGACATATCATGTAAATTGAGTAAATTAGGTATTAAATATTAATAAACTAATATATAAATTGAGATATTGAAATAGATAAATAGATAGAAAAATTTAATTATTACAAATAAATAGCTCTATATCTGAATAGACAATTAGATGAACAGATTAATTAATTAATTAATTAATATATATATATATATATATATATATATATATATATATATATATATATATATAGAGAGAGAGAGAGAGAGAGAGAGAGAGAGAGAGAGAGAGAGAGAAATCAGCTTGCAAAGTATGTAAATAGAGAATTAGATATATATATATAAAGGAAAATAATAAAAAAATATGTATAGGAATACCTAAAATAAATAGTAAATATGTAAATAGTGATTAGATGAATAAATAGAAAACATAAGTAAATAAGTAGTTGAATTTACAATTATGTAAATAAATGTTGGGCATTTTCAGTGTCATCTCCTCTGACGATAGCTTTATATGGGAGGTTCTCTGAGGGCGATGTTGAGTCCATACATAATGTGATCTCTTAAACTCAAGTCCAAAGAAATGACCTTTTGTAAGGGACTATTTAGGCCTATACAAGTAGGGCTGCTCGTTATTTGTGTGTTTATTTCAAGTATTTATGTATATATATATATATATATATATATATATATATATATATATATATATATATATATATTTTTTTTTTTTTTTTTTTCTCGACTGTATATGGATATTTTATTTGTATTTAATTATTTGTTTATTTATTTATTTTGTTTATTTGTTTCCTTGTGTCCTCGGTCATGTGTTTATTCTTTCAGCAATTTTCCCATTATTATTTATTTGTTTACTTAAATTTATATTGTAGTTATATGTGTTTTTCATTTTTATTTTTGTATATATGCGTACATTACAGGCACATATTGTTATTTTTACGTATTCCTAGTTGTATAAGTTTTGTGTGTATATGTGTTTGTGTGTCTATCTGTCTATCGATATTTAAACATTCACACACACACACACACACACACACACACACACACACACACACATATATATATATATATATATATATATATATATATATATATATATATATATATATATATATATATGTGTGTGTGTGAGTGTGTGTATGTGTGTGTGTATGTGTGTGTGTGTGTGTGTGTGTGTGTGTGTTTATGTATGTGTGCGCTATTTATGTCCTGTTATTTAACTTATAGCACCAATTATTTCTCTCTCTCTCTCTCTCTCTCTCTCTCTCTCTCTCTCTCTCTCTCTCTCTCTCTCTCTCTCTCTCTCTCTCTCTCACTTTTAAGGCCGATAGAACTACATTCTTTTTACTTGGTAACATCGCTGTTACAAAAGAGGTTATGTAACATCTTCATTAGCGTAATTGCGTTTTATTTTGTTACTACTACTACAACTATACTACCATTACTACTATCACTACTACTACTACTACTACTACTACTACTACTACTACTACTACTACTTCTTCTTATAAGTTTTTCCTCAACTTTATTATTTTACTTTCAAGAAGTACATCCTCACTCTTTACTACTAATATTGCTGCTACTACAAGGACTACTACTACGGCTCTTAGTAATAGTAGTAGTAGTAGTAGTAGTAGTAGTAGTAGTAGTAGTGATAATAGTAGTAGTAGTAGCAGTAATAATAGTAGTTCCTTTTAAATTATATATTTTCTAGTCAAGCGTATTTTATTATTGTATTTATATGAATTTTTTCCTCATACTCTACTTCTACTACTACTACTACTACTACTACTACTACTACTACTACTACTACTACTACTACTGCCGTTGCTGCTGGTACTATTTTTTTATTTATTCGTTTATTTATGTATTGGTGGTCAATCTTATTTCCTTGTTCTATTTCGAAGGCCTACATCCTTCCATTCATTGCTACAACTACAACAGCAACAACAATAATAAAGACAACAACAACAACTATTACTACTACTACGACGACGACGACAACTTTGAAATTATATAAGAAGCTAAAACCGGTTTCCACATTTGTCACTCATGAATATTTTTTGTGAACATTTATGTATTTGATCTTATTTTTTGTCTTAGTTTTTGTTTGTGGTTTTGGATTTAAATATTCTCTCTCTCTCTCTCTCTCTCTCTCTCTCTCTCTCTCTCTCTCTCTCTCTCTCTCTCTCTCTCTCTCTCTCTCTCTCTCTCTCTCTCTCTCTCTCTCTCTCTCTCTCCTCTCTCTCTCTCTCTCTCTCTCTCTCTCTCTCTCTCTCTCTCTCTCTCTCTCTCTCTCTCTCTGTGTGTGTGTGTGTGTGTGTGTGTGCATGGGTATGTATATATTGTATATATTATGCATGAATAATAGCTTCAACTGAAGCTTTTATCTTAATGTTTTATGTCAGACAGCGAAGCTGGAGTTTGCTTTTGAAGCTTAAATGCGTTGTTATTAATCTTGTATTAAAGAGACACAGGGGGATAGATAGATAGATACGTTGATAGATGATTGTATAAATTGATAGAAAAAAAGATAGACATATAGTTGCATAAGCAGTTGAATATATAGCTAAGAAGATAGAGAGATAGGTATATAGATACAGAGATATGTAGTTTAATATTTTGTTAGACAAATAGATAAATAGAGATGAATACATAACGGCTGCATTGATTGACTGATAGTTAAACCGATAGATAGATAAATAGACAAGTTTTTAACCAATGCACTTCTTGACATCCTTGTTATATTCATAAATTTGTTTTTGTTTCGTATCTCCCTTTTATACCAGTCCTTCCCGGGTTAAAAGAGTGCACGTGGCGCCATCAACTCTCCCTTCTTTACCACTATACTATCCCGACTTTCCTCTTCCTAGCAAACAAGGCATCTCGTCAAAAATTGTAGGAGATTACTAACCCCGGGTGGAACATTTTGATACTGTCTCTAATCTTTACAGATATACTCCAGTTCCAGATGATCTCACCTACTGGCCCACCATGGCCCGTTCACCCTCATGGGTGGATATCTACAACAAAATACACATTCATGTTTTGAACAGGTACCACACTGAATCAGCTTACCTCCCCACCGGCTAATTTAAATTTAATTTTTTTTTTCGCATTGTCAAGTAATTAAAAATTTTCATCTTTACTGGCAGCTCTTCCCATCTTCATTTGGAGTCACTGTTTGTTACTCGCCTCTTGGAGACTCCTGTTGGTTTTGTCGCAGCATTTTACGGTACCGAATTCAGCTATCTTTTTCTCATCTTCCCACCTATGTATGGGGTCGCTGTTTTTTTACTATCCTCTTGAAGACTAGTGTTGTTTTTTACTCAGAATTTTACTTGTCTGCTGGCTATTACAGTGGTAACGCGCTGGCTTCGGATTCACGAGGTCGAGAGATCGGTTCCCGTCCAAGACCGAGAGTTTAAGCTGTTTCCTGGCAGGTGCTGCTGTGGTTGGGCACCACAGTCGGGGGTTGGGACTTGCCCCGGCTGACGAATACCCATTGTATTGTAATGAAAATAAAGGTTTATTATTATTATTATTATTATTATTATTATTATTATTATTATTATTATTATTATTATTATTATTATTATTTTGACACCAGCCTCCTCTAGGATCCGTGTATGGCACCGACACGGAATATTATTGGCACCATTCCTCAGTGCCTAGATGACATCCATTGGAACAAATAAATGAATAAATTCTGTTCACAGGAGAGGAAGACAGTAGTCCTCTTTGAGCCTCCGCTAATGAGCTCTTCCTCATTTGGTCTTCGGGTTTTTTACGTCGTTTTGGTCTCCTGTCACATGGGTCGGGGAAAAGAAGAAGTGGAGTAATAGAGGGGGAAGAAAAAAAAATATGAGAGAGAGTTAAGAGGAATACCTCTTGGAAAGATGGAGGGGGGAAGAATTGGAATAGGAAATGTATAAATAATAATAATAATAATAATAATAATAATAATAATAATAATAATAATAATGAAAATAATAATAATAATAATAATAATAATAATAATAATAATAATAATAATAATTATAATAATGACGATATGCAAGAGCCATAAACCTCCATTTTAAGGTTGATGGCCGAGTCAAAGCAAAGATTTGACTCTTTACCCGTAGGAAATTACTCCGCCCCATTTAGTCAACTTTTTTGTATGTTTTGAATTTTTAATATTAATACTTACGTAATATTCTATTCTCGTCCCTTGATATCTTGTGTGATATCTGATTGTCTTTTAAATACATACATACCTCACGTCCTCCTTTGGCACTGCTGGGTGTGAATGACGTCAAAAATGGCACCCGAGTAGTGGCACTGATGTCTTATTAATGCGTTTCGCTTTATAGTTCGTTGTCTCCTGAACAGTGCCATTGTGCAGTCACTGCCAATGAGGCCTTGATTTGTATTCAGGTAAAGCAATCTCTCTCTCTCTCTCTCTCTCTCTCTCTCTCTCTCTCTCTCTCTCTCTCTCTCTCTCTCTCTCTCTCTCTCTCTCTCTCTCTCTCTCTCTCTCTCTCTCTCTCTCTCTCTCTCTCTCTCTCTCTCTCTCTCTCTCTCTCTTCTCTCTCTCTCTCTCTCTCAGATTTTCCTATTTTAAGCTTCAGGAATGGGTGAAAAACGTCACATTATGATTTAATAATATGGAAAATGTAAAAGAACCAATAGTGTTGTATGTGATCTCCTAACCCCTACCAGCTCAGCAGATATATTGAGTATACCCCTTGAAGATGTGACTCTAGTGGTTTAAGACACTCTTCATGAGCTCAGGCTCGAGAGTAGGAAATGCTCTTGCTTAAATTAGTTAATCTCCATATCATATTAAAAATAATCTTTGGAGATATATATATATATATATATATATATATATATATATATATATATATATATATATATATATATATGTGTGTGTGTGTGTGTGTGTGTGTGTGTGTGTGCGTATGTGTGTGCGTGTGCATGTGTGTGTGTATTATTTTGAGAGGTGTCTTGTATACATAGATATCCATGTGGACCGGTCCGCAGGCACTCCATATTAATATATATATATATATATATATATATATATATATATATATATATATATATATATATATATATATATATATAGTGTGTGTGTGTGTGTGTGTGTATGTGTATGTATATTTGTGTGCGTGTATTTTTACTTTTGGAGGTTTCTTGTATACATAAATATCCATATGGACCATTCCATAGGCACTCTAAATTACATCCGATAGGTTATTCTCCCTTGCCTTCCATATTTTCTTCCAATCCTCCAACCACTCTTTCCATCGTATCCTTCAAGTCCTTTCTACTTTTTCTTGTGGGACTTCCTCTGTTCCGGTTTTACGTCACGGACTCCCTTTTTCTACTAAGGGCTAGGACAGTTGCCCTCTTACGAAGGACTTGTTTTTGGCAGATGTAATTCTTACCCTGAGTGCATGCCCTTGCTAACCTCAGACCGTGACGGGGCGCGAACCCTTGCGGACGCCCTCCTTGTGTGATTTTGTCTTTTGTTTTTCCATATCCTTTATTCTGTTTTCTTCTCTCCTTCTTCTTCTTCCTCAATCCTTCCCATTTCTCAGGATCCTTCCATTCCATTTTAAGGACGGTTTACACGGTCAAACGGTTCGTCGAACGCGGTTCGACAGACAAGTGTTTGAAGTGATTTTCGAACGTGTGAACGGGGTATTTGGTTGTCGAACACGGTTTACACTGTCAAACGGTTCGTCGAACGCGGTTCGACACACAAGTGTTTGAAGTGATGTTCGAACGTGTGAACGGGGTATTTGGTTGTCGAACACGTTTTACACGGTCAAACGGTTCGTCGAACGCGGTTCGACAGACAAGTGTTTGAAGTGATGTTCGAACGTGTGAACGGGGTATTTGGTTCTCGAACACGTTCGACAACCAAATACCCCGTTCACACTTTCGAACATCACTTCAAACACTTGTCTGTCGAACCGCGTTCGACGAACAGTTTGACCGTGTAAACCGCCCTTTACCTAACCTCGTGGCGCTTCCTTTCCTAACGACAGCGCCTCAATTGGCTCTAACTATTACTAACGAGATGTGAAAGCCTTCAAAAAGGACCCTCCTCGACGCCCCTTCTCTCCCAGTCTCTCTTCCTCCTGCCATTCTATTTCCCCCTACCCAATAGGCTCTCCCTCCCTTCCTTCTTCGGCCTCTCCTTCGTATTTTTCTGTATGTAGTCTCCGTAGCAAAATGGTAGCGTCCGCGACTCTGAGGCGGCAGGTCGAGGGTTTGCGCCCCGTCTCGGACTGAGGTTAGTTAGGGCATACACTCAGGGTAACGATTACATCTGCCAAAGCAAGTCCTTCGCAAGAAGGCAACCGTCCTAGCCCTTAATTGAAAAGGGAGTTAGTGACGTAAAACCGAAACCAGTGCTGTTGTCTTTATCGGAGCTCGATCATACAGAGGTACTGTTCCAGCATGTACCCCCAACACATACATAATGTAATATACGTTGAGCCATTTTCCCCTTATAATAGGCTGACTCTTTGGGAAGAGAAAATACGGAGGAAGGGACGCCCAGTCCCTTCGTTCCGCTCCATTTAGTCGACTTACGACACCCAGGGGAGCA
>JAXCGZ010002811.1:0-17500 GCA_037179515.1 Halocaridina rubra | reverse complement strand
TAGTAGTAAAATATATGTCTGTAGCATAACACCCGCTACGATTTTTATCCAAAATACGATTTAAAGCAAGTCTTTCTTCATTAGCAATAGCTATTCCCATGTTCATATGGGGTCGCTATTCTTAGTAAACTCTCTGCAGAACGGCCGTATAGTGCCTGTTTTTGACACCATTCCTCCTTGACCCAATCTTTGGAGCGGCACTGAGATCAGCAGTCTTGCTCCCCTAGTGGCTGGGTTCTCTCAAACAAGTATAAATATGGAACTCGGATCTCCTTAGTCATGATTGCTGTACCATATATACTAACCTACATTCACGGATCATTTGGATGATGGATAAATATTTGTGTGTGTGTGTGTCACTCATGTTGGATTCTCTTCTTGGTAAGAGGGAGGGATGGAATTGGAAAGGAGACCAACTACCAGGGGAATTCAGCTCACGCCAGTGCAGGTCCCAAGCCCGGATAGTTAGTGAGGGTTTGGTGTTAGGAAGAGCCTCTGGTCATATGATATGATTAGATGAGGTATATCTGATTTTGTTATCTGTCTATTTTTAATATTTTTTTATTTCATTTGCAAGTTAGGGAATGTATCTGTGCGTATAGCCAAGTTAGGTTTGGTTTGGTTTGATTTCTGAGATTTTGTTGGTAGACCCATATGCTTTACGTGCTTTGTGTATAAATGGTGTATATTTGACTTTTTTTTTTTATTTATTACTGTCTTAATATATTTTGCAAATCTTCATTTGAAATATTATCCAACCTTGAAAACTGTAACGCTTTTAATCACGTCACACTTGGATTTGTCTTTTTTTTTTCTCGAAACCTTAAACTTGAACTCAGTATAACCTGTTTTTGGAGTTTTTTCTAGAAAGCTTGAACTTAGAATGCCCTTCCTCGAACTTCGTACACCTTTTCTTAAACCAATTTGCTTGTACTTTTATACACTTTTCCTTCCTTTGGACGTGTCACACTTTTCCTTCCTCTGGACGTGTTTTTCTTAGATACCTTAAACTGGAACTCCATACACCTCTTCTTCCTCTAATAACCGCACTATACCTCTGAACTCCAAACAGAACAATGGCTAAGCCAATGGGGGTCGTAGAGTAATTAGTGAGATTTTCCTGATAGTTGCGGAAGGAGAATCGTGACCCGGTGGTTATGTTGGTGGGTGATAAATGTGGTTTTGAAGAGACCATTATATTGCTACCGTTAACGGCTTTAACGACTGTCGTCTGCTAATGAGACCCCTAGGTGCAAACACGTGGGAAGGGGAATAATACACTTTGCTACTAAATACACACACATTACAAACCCACACTTGATTTGTTTATAATTGCTATTATTGTTGTTGTTGTTGTTGTTATTATTATTATTATTATTATTATTATTATTATTATTATTATCATTACTATTATTATTATCATCATAATTTATTATTATTATTTTTATTTATTATTATTATTATTATTATTATTATTATTATTATTATTATTATTATAATGTTTTGTATTGTGTTTTTGGCTATTTCGCGTTGGTGTGATGTATGTGTGTGTGTGCGTGCATGCGTGTGTGTGTGTGTGTGTGTGTCTCAATTCGTGTACCTGTTCATTTCATGAACTGGGCGATTACTTTGCCCAACGCATGATATGAATTAACTCAAAGTAAAAACTGGATATAGAAAATGAGTATATAAGGAAATAAAACCTAACTTAACCTAACCAGACGTACCCAGACTTAACCTAACCTGAAAATGAAGTAGATAGTAAAAATTACATGAACTGGTCCATGAATTTTGGGCGTAACATAAGTACATATCTGGAGATGATTTGGTTTCGCTGAAGTGCTTTCCAGCTCTCAGAATTTGGTTTGTTTTTCATTTTTTTATTAAGTTTTATGATTTTATATATATATATATATATATATATATATATATATATATATATATATATATATATATATATATATTTGTTAATAATTTTTGTTTTATTTTTTGTACTGAATCTGTTGATTTCATGAACTGGCAGGGTGATTGTCCAGTTCGTGAAATAAGCAGGTGTATGAATTTGGCTGTAACACACACACACACACACACACACACACACACACACACACACACACACACACACACACACACACACACACACACACACACACACATATATATATATATATATATATATATAATATATATATATATATATATATATATATATATATATATATATATATGTATATATATGTATGTGTGTGTGTGTATGAAGAGTGATATTTTAGTTATCAAAGAAATAACTTGAAAAGAAAAAGTTACAAAAATATTTCTATTATACTGATCATTACTCTTTTCTCATTTAATTCTCCCACGTTAACGATAACCAATATATAGAATAAATGATAAATTGATTAAAAAAAAATATTCAATGATAAAAATTAATTTCGAGTCAGATATGCAGAGCAGCTGGACATGGATGGTATTAGTGAAAATATATTTTGTAAATGTAATAATAACATGTCCACTTAAATTATTGTATGTTAAATATAAAACACTTGAGTTTCATTCTTTTCCTTGTAAATATATTTCTGCCGAAGTGATGCGGGCGTACTCCTACGCAGACATAAAAAAAATTTCACTAACACATACCCATGTACACTCTTCAATTACTTTCATTCTTCCTCTTCTTCTTCTTCTTCCTTCTCTCTTTCTTTTTCTTTTTCTTTTTTTTCTTTTTCTTCTTCTTTTTCTTCTTCTTCTTCTTCTTCTTCTTCTTCTTCTTCTTCTTCTTCTTCTTCTTATTCTTATTCTTATTCTTATTCTTTTCTTCTTCTTCTTCTTCTTCTTCTTATTATTATTATTATTATTATATTATTATTATTATTATTAGTGTTCGTATTGAGACTACTAATACTAGTAGTAGTAGTAGTAGTAATTGTAGTCTATTATATTGCTGTAGCAGTATAAAATAATTACTCTTGTCACATATTATGATATTGCAACTATTATAAGTAATTCTGAATATAAACTATATATATATACGACTATAATAGTATTGTAAAGTCATTTATTTATATAATATAATTTTATTTTAATGAATTTATAACACTCGAATAGAAGGAACTTCGAGCAGTACTTGTTGTCATTAAAACACTTTAATATATAAACAAAGGACGAAGAAAATAGGGTACATCCCTCCCGTCCCCCCCTTACGGTACTGCGTATGCTACGCACTTTTTTTTATTTTTTTTTTATTTTTTTTTTATGATTGTGACACCAGGACGGGCCAAAAAAAAATATAAAATAAAACAGCCCCCATCGGGCCTGGACACGAAGAATACATTAAGTAAAAAGTAACAGAGATGGAGAGTGTAATGACTTGTCAGAAGTGAAGGGATAATAAGAGGTGTGTAATGAATATCCAAGAATATTCGGTGTAGCTGTAGGCATAGAAAAAGAACCGTGACTGAAGGAAGACTTAACATCGAACAGTCCTGGACAGACCTATTAAAGTGTAAAAATTCCTTCAGCTATTATTTAACACTGTCATTGTTTTCAATTTTTGTTTTATTTCCTTCATTTATCGCTCTTATTTTGCGTATATATTTTTGTTTAATTTTCCCATGAAGATCAGCTGAATCATATAAGCATAATAATAATAATAATAATAATAATAATAATAATAATAATAATAATAATATTGAATTTCCTCATGATAACTGTCTGTAGGTTTTGTTTACTTACTAAAGTAATAATAATAATAATAATAATAATAATAATAATAATAATAATGATAATAATAATAATAATAATAATAATATCATTATTATTATTATTATTATTTTCTTGATGTTATTATTTTGTTCCTTTTCTTATTTCGTGTGTGTCTAATGTGAACTACCGCAAGATTACTGTTGGTAGTTTCGAATGTAGTTATTTTACCTTTGTTTTTCCTTGGTGTGTTTTTGTTTCATTGTTTAATGTGAATTACCGCAAGATATTTTGTGTAGTTGCTGATGTAGTTACTAAATTTTATATGGATATTTTACTATTATTTTTTTTCTTTCATCATTGTTTCGTTCTTGTGTAGTCTCCGTGGCTCAAGCGACAGCGTCCGCGACTCTGAGGCGTCAGGTCGAGGGTTCGCGCCCCGTCACGGTCTGAGGATAGCAAGGGCATGCACTCAGGGTAACGATTACACCTGCCAAAAGTCCTTCGCAAGAAGGCATCCGTCCTAGCCCTTGGTAGAAAAGGGAGTCCGTGACGTAAAACTGGAACAAACAGTTGTGGACGTAGTTACTTTCGTATTATCTTCTGGCTTCTTATATATATATATATATATATATATATATATATATATATATATATATATATATATATATATATATATATATTCAGTAATTTTAAGTAGTGTTGGCTTATCAGAAAATTCCCACATTCATATATAGTAGCCGTAATATCCCCTGTAAGGGTGTGACCAAGTTAAATCACAAACTCCTACGCCAGAAAGCCATTTCATTCTATCTCACCCATCTTGGATCCCTTGAGATAAAGTGGTACAACAATACTCGGGTTGTCCACAGTGTAATGTTTACCTACCTACCTATATATATATATATATATATATATATATATATATATATATATATATATATATATATATATATATATATATATATATATATATATATAGGTAGGTAGGTATGTAAACATTACCTTGTGGGCAACCCGATTGTTGTTGTGCTACTTTATCTCAAAGGATCCAAGATATATATATATATATATATATATATATATATATATATATATATATATATATATATATATATATATATATATGAATCATTTTTTTTTTTTTTAATCATAAGTCCTAGGTTCGAGTCCCGGTCGGGGTAAAAAATGATTCATGTTTTCACATATGTAATGTGCTTATTTGTATATATATATATATATATATATATATATATATATATATATATATATATATATATATATATATATATATATATATACTGTATATATAAAGAATTTAACAGAAATATTAAGGTCACTCTTAAATATTAACTCTTTTTAACTTAGAGAAATGCAACTTCCTCACTTCACACGCAAGATTCCACTCCTGTAAATAACCACATTTTTGGCCTTGTCACTGTCACCCCCTTCCCCCTACCACTGTGTCACCCTCCCTCCTCACCCCCTCCGTTATTTCCTGATATAAGTTGAAAGTTGGGAAATGTTAAAATGGAAGAGCGCGGGATTGAAAACACGGTCGAAATATATAATTTTGTACATGTACACTTGGCCTCTAACGTGTTCAGCGTATCAAGGGCGAGGTTTGGGGGGGGAGTGGAGTGCGGGGGAACACCAAAGGGGTTTTTAGGTTTTTCAACTTTTGCAGAGGTTCTCATAGTCTCAGGTAATATTCCTTCCCCTTGCAATTCCAGCTTTCCTCAATTCCTCTTGTTTTGGAATTGGCATCTAGGCGTTTTGTTGGCGCCAGTAGTCACCGTGGCTCAGGCGATAGCGTCTGTGACTTTGAGGCGTCAGGTCGAGGGTTTGCGCCCCGCCACGGTCTGAGGTTAGCAAGGGCATGCACTCAGGGTAACGATTACATCTACCAAAACAAATCCTTCGCAAGAAGGCAACCGTCCTAGCCCTTGGTTGAGAAGGGAGTCCATGACGTAAAACACGTTGTTGTTGTTGTTTTTTTCACCATTATACTTTTATGGTGTTATTTATTGAAAAATGGTGGGGGGGACCATGATGATCACGTGGTCAGAGTGTTCGACTCGGAAGTTGACAAGGCCCGCGATTGAACCCACCCTGGAGCGCTAAGAAGGCATCCAACTTTAATTCCCCAGCCCCACTCTGTTTCTACTCCTATATTGGGAACTAATTATGACACTTAAAATGAGGACTAATTGGGTTCTTTTTTGAAAACAATTTTGACACCAAATTATTTTCTTTATTTGAGTGTAAGGTATTATATTGGGATATGTGCACGCAGGCTCTCATATTTCCAAAAAAAAAAAAAATCGTTATTACAGTCTCGTCCATAAAAATTCTATATACAGTAACATTAAATTAATTAATTCCAATTATAAAGAAAAATTAAATTATATTTCATTAAACACTCATAGTTATGTACTCATATATAAACATATATACATAGTGTATACAGTGAGGTCGCGGTAGCTCAGTATTTGAGCGCGCTAGTCTGAAAGTAACGAACATGATAAACGCGAGTACGATGTGGCCGCGAGGCATTAGGCAGTGGATCCAACTTCAATCTCCAAACAGCTGAAGGTTTTTTTAACTTAAATAGGTCTGTCCAGGACAGTTCGATGTTAATTCTTCCTTCAGTTACGGCTCTTTTTCTATGCCTACAGCTACACTGAATATTCTTGGATATTCATCACACATCTTTTATTATCCCTTCACATCTGACAAGTCATTACACTCTCCATCTCTGTTTCTCTTTACTTTATGTATTCTTGGTGCCCAGGCCCGATGAGGGCTGTTTTATTTTATAATTTTGTTTGGCCCGTCCTGGTGTCACAATCATAAAAAAATAAAAATCTCCAACATGTCTGTGTCACACTAAGTTTCCCCCCCCCCCATTAGAATGGGCGTGGGCCCATTCTAATGGGGGGGGGAACTTAGTGTGACACAGGCCAAAAAAAAACTTCACTGTACTTTCTTTACAGCTAGGAATTTTTTTTTTATCCAATTCTTCCTCGTGCTAAAAATTCCTTCCTCTTAGAATTGAAATTCCACTGCTTGGAGCCAAGTGCCTCTCGTTTGAGAATCACTGGGTTAAAGGCCCGATTTCTTAAACAGTGTAAACCTAGGATACCATATTGTTAGTTAAGTAGACACACACAAATGGATTTCATAAACGCATCTAATGCGGTTCTGTGTATGGCTAGGATCCCGTACGGGATCCTAGGCCCGATTTCTTAAACAGTGTAAACCTATGATGCCATATTATTAGCTAGCTAGACACACAAATGGATTTCATAAACGGATCTAACGCGGTTCTGTGTATGGCTAGGATCCCGTACGGGATCCTAGCCATACACAGAACCGCGTTAGATCCGTTTATGAAATCCATTTATGTGTCTTGCTAACTAACAATATGGTATCCTAGGTTTACGCTGTTCAAGAATCGGGCCAATGTGTTGAGGTTGGAGGGTTGGCAGAGGTTGGGGTAATGACATGAGGTTACTATGATTGGCAAATTACATATTCACAACCTTCCCCTCTCCTGAGTCACACACACTAAAGAACTCCATTGAGGTGCCAACATTATTTTATTTATTTATTTATTTATTTATTTATTTATTTATTTAATTTCACGTAAGAACTGTGGAAGTGGGTTAAAGAATCATCTTTTCTTCTTCATTTTTTATTCATATGCACCTTAGCTCTTACGCATGTGGTAGCGTAAACATGTATCGTATCTAACAATATATACAAGGGTCAAGAAGATTTTCAACTTTATTTAGTGCTTGGTCAACTCTTTCGTTGTCTCTGTGTTTGCTATATTTTAAATAATTTTATTCAGTTCCTGCCTAGTTTGTATGTGTTCATTTGAACCAAGAACGTCATGTATTCTTACACTTTATGCATTAACACTGTATTCTACATCTGCTATGTGAAGTATTCTTTGTCCAGTTTAGTTTGCTTTGGAGTATTTGACGCAAGGTAAACATAATCTTGCTGCATTAGTCATAACTGCTCCATCATTTGAAACCGGGAAAATTTTAGATGCAGCATTTATTTATATTTTCTTTCCTTATACTAACATTCATTGCAATTTCTCAAGCTTCAAGTAGCTATGCTTGTCCTGTGACATCATGGCAATATTTGATGGAGGGAAAACATAATTTTGCATCATTTACTCCCAGTTTGTTCATGCTTTATGGTAGCACACGTTGTGTTTTTCTAGCTGCTTGTAGCTAGCTTAACCTGCGCAGTGCTTTGATACAGGCAACAATTGATACTGAATAAACAGGTATTAAGGAAAAGTTATGAATGCCTGTATATATACTTAATTGTTAACAACACTGACGCCATGACACACCGTACATATTTTTATTATCTTAGTGAAATCCGTTCTATTCATCTTGAGCGAAGTTAATTTTTAGCGAAGAATTTTGAGCGAAACGTTAAGAGCGAACGGTAATTTCAGTGAGATTAATTTTTTACATAACCTAACGTAACCAGTTTGAGGTTCTCTCAAACTATGCCTACATCAACACCGAATATTTTTAGATATTCATTACACATGTCTTATTATCCCTTCACATCTGACAAGTTACAATACTCCATATCTCTGTGTCTCTTTATGTTTTCTTTGTGTCCAAGCCCGATGAAGGTAGATTTTTTTTTTCCCGTCTTGGTGTCACAATCATAAAAAAAAAAAAACTGACATCGCTTAATAGGCATTGCTCAAAATGGACATAATTTTAACTTCGCTCAAAATGGACATAATTTTAACTTCGCTCAAAATGGACATAATTTTAACTTCGCTCAAAATGGACAATTTTAACTTCGCTCAAAATGACTTCGCTCAAACGACTGGACACGAGTGAGATCACCTTCGAATGTTCGCCTTGCTACCTCAAAGATTTAGTCTTACAAACGCTCGCCTCCTTTATAAGCTATCATTGGAGGTATTTCGCTGTCAACTGTGTTATAGGTGTGGAATATAAAGCATGTATCCTATCCGCGATAGCTCACGAGCATCCGCGGCCATCCTCGCTTTAAAAAAATGGAGAAAAAGATTTGCGTATACAGACCACGTCATCGCGGAATTGATATCAATTGACATGAATTGCATATACAGTATAATACACTTTACCATCTCTCTCTCTCTCTCTCTCTCTCTCTCTCTCTCTCTCTCTCTCTCTCTCTCTCTCTCTCTCTCTCTCTCTCTCTCTCTCTCTCTCTCTCTCTCTCTCTCTCAAATGGACAAACAAGTTTCCTTTTATGCTTAAAGGGCTGTGTGTTTGGTAGACACCTGCAGACCGCTGTGTTTATTTATTTTATTTATTTATTTTTTATTTATTTATGAATATTTCATTGCGTTTTGTATAGGTTTATATAATTGTTTTATTTTCCATATATATATATATATATATATATATATATATATATATATATATATATATATATATATATATATATATATATATATATATAGTGTGTGTGTGTGTTTTATCGTTCTCAAATTTATTGTGCATTTTTACTCCCCAACACATTCTCTCTCTCTCTCTCTCTCTCTCTCTCTCTCTCTCTCTCTCTCTCTCTCTCTCTCTCTCTCTCTCTCTCTCTCTCTCTCTCTCTCTCTCGTCCACGCATTAAAACTGGAAATGTGAGCCGAGCAATCACGTGTCTACACAAAAATGCGTTTACCTATCCGTTGAAAACAATAAAATGTCCCTTATATGGATCTCATGTGACTAAGCAATAGTCCATAGCTTGCTTTATCTTGTGACTCCCGCCCAAAGAGTCCCAGGTTCGACTTCCAAGGTGTGTCCCGTACTTAGATTTTTATGGCTCCGTATTAGGTCTCTAGTAGTCACCGTGGCTCAAGCGGTAGCATCCGCGACTCTGAGGCGTCAGGCCGAGGGTTCGCGCCCCGTCACGGTCTGAGGTTAGCAAGGGCATGCACTCAGGGTAAGGATTACATCTGCCAAAACAAGTTCTTCGCAAGAAGGCAACCGTCCTAGCCCTTTGTAGAAAAGGGAGTCCGTGACGTAAAACTGGAACATTAGGTCTCTAGTGGAATAGGTTCATTACAAGCCCCGTGGGCTGGT
The DNA here is from genome assembly GCA_037179515.1 of Halocaridina rubra. Classification (NCBI taxonomy): domain Eukaryota; kingdom Metazoa; phylum Arthropoda; class Malacostraca; order Decapoda; family Atyidae; genus Halocaridina; species Halocaridina rubra. Next base: position 7,688 of record JAXCGZ010002811.1, on the reverse strand, counting down.
AGTTGCGTGGCTCACGTCAGGCGGTCCCGAATTTGAATCGCCCTCGTGATTTATACTGCTTCTCTTCGCCAGTGCCACGTACGTATAGGAATGAGAAGGAATTGGTGTTCTTCGTGAGATAGTAACGGCTGTCAACTCGACAGTCTTCATGAGTGCATATCGTACATATGTGTATGTGGCGATGACGTGCCAGGTGTGGAACAGGGCATTTATTAAGTCATTATTATTATTATTATTATTATTATTATTATTATTATTATTATTATTATTGTTGTTGTTGTTATCCATAAGGAGCTAAGAGGAATAGTTGAGGCAGGTGTGGATTGTGGTGCATGCATGTTTATTGCTTCGGCAACCCTCCTTACAAGGGGGAATGGGGCCATGTATATGTATGTACGTATGTGTATGTCTGTATATATGTATGTATATATTATTATTATTATTAGTAGTAGTAGTAGTAGTAGTAGTAGTAGGATTATTATTAATAGTAGTAGTAGTAGCAGAAGCTGTTTCAGATGTAACACTTATATTGGAATACAGAATCCTTCCCCATAGTCTCTCTCAGCGTGCTGTACTTTTTCGAAATTCATTTGGCGTCAGAGAGTATACGAGGCAAGAGTCTTGTAATTGTTGTGAAAATCTCCTCACCTTGCAAGGTATTTCCGCAGGAAATGATTCGCTTGGATGAACAGGTAGTTACAGTAGATACTACAACTTCTACTACTAGCACTATTTCTATTACTACTATATCTACTGCTACTACTACTACCACTACTATTATCACTGCTGCTGCTGCTGTGCCATAGCCTTGCTTGATAATTTGTATATATTCAATTAGAAATAAAGCCCCTCTACTACTACTACTACTACTACTACTACTACTATTATTATTATTATTATTATTATTATTATTATTATTATTATTTATAAATAATGCAATACTACTACTACTACTACTAATAATAATAATAATAATAATAATAATAATGATAATAATAATAATAATAATAATAATAATAATAATAATAATAATAATAATAATACAGTCTCTGCTGCCATGCCTTAACATTGCTTGATAATTTTAAATTTCTCAATTACAAGAAAAATCTTCTGTAGCTACTACTACTACTACTACTACTAGTAGTAGTAGTAGTAGTAGTAGTAGTAGTAGTAGTAGTAGTAGAAACTTGTTATGCGTCGACTATGCTTGATAATTTTAAAAAACACTAAGACAAAGAAACCCCCTATACTACTACAACTACTACTACTACTGTTGCTGCTGCTGCTGCAAATGAAGCTTATGTCTTTTACTCTAATACTTTACAGTATGATTTTTGAGTGTGAATAGAAATACTGTAACAGTTATTTTAAATTGATATTTTTAATACGTGGGACACACAAACACAAACATGCATGGACATACAAACAATTAGAAGCACTCACATATACAAACCAATACATGCCCTCATAAACAGACATACACACACTTGTATAGACATACAATCACTGAAATAACAGTTGCATATACAAACACTTTTCATACATGCCCACATACACAGACACAAATGTAGACATATACACGCATAAGCACTTACATGCATACACTTACATAAGCACATTCATACACACACATAACCACATTTAGACATACATACATGCTTGCATACACAGAAACGTACACATGTAGACACTTGCACACCCACAAGCACTTGCATACGCGCACACACTTGCCCAAACACGCAATCACATTTATACGTAAATGCGTGTACTTAAAATACATACACAATCACTTGCGTGTACACGATCACACACAACGCAAACATATCTAGATACATACATGGGTGCACATATATACAGACACTTGCATTCACACACACACACACACACACACACACACACACACACACACACACACACACACACACACACACACACAAAGCTTAATTACATACCCCTGAATCATTTAGACCGGGCCATTGCAGTTAACTAGAGTGTATCAAGGTGATGTTTACCCCTCCCTTAGGGGGGGAGAGGGAGGGTTATTTTAGACCGGAAGTGGTAGAATCGTTTATAATGGGAGTTGGAATCGAACTCGTGACCTTGATGTGACTGAGGAGAGCTTCATATCCTCAGCCGATAAAAATAATAATGAAGAAATGAATATTAGTCCTGGTGACTACTTTTACGAACAGGGATGGGACGGAGCATTTCCTTTTTTGTTGTAGAGAATGCAAAGTAATAACATTTGGGTTATTATTATTACTGTTGTTGTTATTATTACTATTAGATAATAATAATAATAATAATAATAATAATAATAATAATAATAATAATGATGATGATGATGATAACATCGAATACACCCTGATTTCCCAACACTTCTGTACATGTACTTTAACTCAGTAATGTATGTCATACAATGATATTAGGGAAGTATTACACTCAAAATATGGACGAGTGAATAGAGTTAAATTATTATTATATCAGATTTTGAATCCTCGGCTGCTTCATTGTCTGCTATGGCAAGTCATGGCATGAAAACATTTAGGCCGCTTTCACACCAAAGTGGCACGTCGCACGTGGCATGCCACGTGGCACGCCAGTTGAAAACGAACATCCGGAAATATATGAAACCTTTCACACAGAAGTGGCGTGACACGTTCTATGTGCGACTTGCGACGTGGCACATGGGACGTGTCACGCCACTTCTGTGTTAAAGGTTTCATATATTTCCGGATGTTCGTTTTAAACTGGCGTGCCACGTGGCATGCTACGTGCGACGTACCAGTTTGGTGTGAAAGTGGCCTTACACACATATACACACAAATACACACATATACACACAAACACACACATATACACGCAAACACACTCTATGCTAATTCGTATTTTTGTAGTTGAATTGCGTTTGTATAACACATACAGACACATACATGCACACTATTCTATGTAGAAAATTGTCATGGAATTGTATTAGTAGTAAACGCACGCACGCATATACAAACAAGCGCACACAAACACACACTATACTAAAACGATTTTTCTCTTGGACTTGGATTAATAATACATGCCCGCACACACAGTATTCCAACCTAAAGCTTTGTCATGGAATCGAATTAGTGTACACACACACACACACACACTATACTGACCCGAATTTTTCTTTCTGAACTGCAATTGTATAATTTAGGTTGTTATGGTCGATAGGGTCAGTAGTCACCGTGGCTCAAGCGGTAGCGTCCGCGACTCTGAGGCGTCAGGTCGAGGGTTAGCGCCCCGTCACGGTCTGAGGTTAGCAAGGGCATGCACTCAGGGTAAGAATTACATCTGCCAAAACAAGTCCTTCGCAAGAAGGCAACCGTCCTAGCCCTTGGTAGAAAAGGGAGTCCGTGACGTAAAACCGGAACATAGTCGATAGGTTCAAGATTGGGTTGTCACACAAGAAGACCGGATCTGAATCCTAGTACGGGATCCTAGCCATACACAGAGCCGTGTCAGATGCGTTTATGAAATCCATTTGTGTGTGTCTAGCTAACTAACAATATGGTATCCTAGGTTTACACTGTTTAAGAAATTGGACCTAAGTCATCTAGAAGTGTTCTAGAGAGCCACTAGTGACCAGTTTCTATCAGTGGTAGGGATATACCTTCAGGGTAAATGGCTAACAATAGGATAATTGTCTTCTTAAGGGAAATTACATAATCCAGACTATGAACTAGTATTTCTGATGTTTACATTTCGTTGGAGAGAAATTGTATAGTTACATAAAATGAGGTCAAAGTGAAGTGAAGTTAATGATTTACAAAGAGTATCTTCAGATCATAAACAACAACAAAAACAATAGCAATAACAGTGCTGCTGCTGCTACTACTACTACTACTACTACTACTACTACTACTACTACTACTACTACTACTACTACTACAAATAATAATAATAATGAAATAATACTAATAATAATAATGATAATAATGTTGACGATGATGATACTACCACTACTACTACTACTACTACTACTACTACTACTACTACTACTACTACTGCTACTACTACTTATTCTCTACAAACCTCTACACTATAGAGTAGTCAACTCTCTACCCTTGTCATACGAGTTAAGTGCTGATCCAGTGAACTGTGAAGGGTGTGAGCAACATTCTTGTTGTTTCAAATTGCCACATCCTTCAGCCTTGACGGGGTGTGACAGATGTACGAGTCGGCCATTTCTTATGGTTTAAGGTGAACACTTTTGTAGATATTAATGTTATTAGTAGTCTAATCCCTCTCCCCCCTTGTAACCCCTCCCCGTGCTCATATGTTTTCATCATCACCCAACCTTCCTCCCCTGTTCAAAAATGAAGTCATTTTTTTTTTTTACTTACCGTGCTGTATAAAGGCGCTTCTCAGCCTCTTGCTAAGGGCTGTAAGGTAATATTTCTGTCGAAATAAATTAAGTTATTCCTACCAGTCCCCATCTACCTCTTCTTCTTCCTTTGTTATTAAGGATTTTCTAACTTTCCTATCCGGTTCAAAAATGAGCTCCTCTGTTATACTAGATTGGCTATATAAACACGTTTTTTTTTTTTAACCAATAATTCAGTTTTCAAGAGAATAATACTGTCAGCATAATTTGGTGGTGATAGTCTAATTTCACTTACCTCTCCCCACCGAGTTTTTCTTTTTCCTCCCTTTTTTCATTATCCTCCACCATTAAAAAATGGACTCTTCTATTTTCTAACTTTTGCTAAATAAACAAGCTTTTTTAGCCAATGCTTATGTCCATATAATTTAGTTCAGATAATTTAGTTTCAAATACCTAACGTCATCTAACTTTTCTTCTTTCTCTTTTTTTCATTATCCTCCACCTTTCCTACCCTATTGAAATAATGGACTCATCTTTTTACCAACTGAGACTATATACAAATGTACTTCCGGGATTAATGCTTAGCGTTTAAGAACACTTATGTTCACTCCCCTGCCACTGATACGCCTTTGGAAACGACTAAGCAACCAAACCTAATCTTGATCAGGTATACTGATGCTGTTTAAAATAACATTGTAAGATTAGTGCCTTTTAATTGCAGATTAGGTGGTATCTTATAAAAATATTTATTTAGGGTGGTAATTATAAACAAAGAGTCTTTGTGTGCCAGATATCGAGGGTAAGGTGACGTTGTCTGCTAACATAAATTGGCTTAGATCAGCCAGTATTTCCTTCATATCCCCGTCCAATTTCTCCTTCTATCCTCATCCAATTTTTCTTCCATCTCTCTTTTCATTGCCCTCTATCCTTCCACCCTTATTAAAAAATGTCCTCTTTACCATTCTTGGCTATATAAACACTTACGAAGCTACTGATTAGAACTTCGAGAAAATTCTTCTGTCAATATAAACTATAGTTAGGTAGTCACGTTTCTCCTCTCTGTCTCCATCCATCTCCTCTTACTCCTCTGTCCTCCTTCCTTCCTTTCCTGTTCCAGAAAATGGACTCTGCCGGTTCCTACTTAAATGATGAAATACTGCATAGAGTTGCAAGAACATACTTTTTGTCAACATAGTTTGATTTAGATAGTCCAATTTCTCCTCTCTCTACCTGTGCAACGCTTCTTCATCTTGTGTTTTTCATCATTCACCCTTCCTCCCCTACACAAAAATGGACTCCTTCCATTACTAACTGTAGTCTGATAGTTGCACTCCTCGAAGTAATCCATGGGCTTTTATGAGAATACTTTGTTAAGTTGGTTTAGAATGCCCAAAATGTCCTTCCCTATACCTCCCCTCTAATTTTCTTCAGTGTACATCCTTACTCTCCTCTTCAATATTATCATACTTTTGTTTATAGAGATTAAGCTACATATTCGCATTTATGAAAGTTTCAAGAAAATACTTCCATCAACATAGATTGGTTTAAATCGTACAATTTTTCTTACCAAATCTCTTTTCCAACCCCCCCTCCTATTTTTCAGTCATCTAAGACCCTTCCTCCCCTCTTAAATTTATGGACTTGTCTTTTTTTACCTTAACAAAGCGATATAAACGTTGTTGTCATCGTTAGAGAATAGTTCGTCCATCATTCAATGCTAATTCTCGTAGACTAACAGGTACTACACCCGTTTGGAGTAATGGTTAGAACCTGATACCTGTTAGAAAAACCTCACTCCCCTCCCCCAGGTTAAGGAGAGCCTTGCTTGGGTCCCCTACTATGAGTACCAGACCTCCCCCAAGTATGGGATTGTATTATTGGAGGATAGGGGAGATTCCCTATGAGCTCAGAGCCATATATGCATTATATAAACATTTCAGCTCTGATATAATAGAAGCACTTACAAGATACGGTCAGTGTAGAGGAATCATTAGGCATAATTGGGGCGTAAGTTGAACTATCATTGGTCTACATCTGAACCTCTTTTTAGGTTCAGGAATATTTGTTTAAAATTGTTTTTTTTTCTGGTGTTAATGAGCATATTTTGGTCAAAATGAATGCTAACAAGCTCTCTCTCTCTCTCTCTCTCTCTCTCTCTCTCTCTCTCTCTCTCTCTCTCTCTCTCTCTCTCTCTCTCTCTCTCTCTCTCTCTCTCTCTCTCTCTCTCTCTCTCTCGCTCTCTCTCTCTCTCTCTCTCTCTCTCTCTCTCTCTCTCTCTCTCTCTCTCTCTCTCTCTCTCTCTCTCTCTCTCTCTCTCTCTCTCGTAGAGAGATTTGTTTTAATATATCTTCATTAATATGACCGCTTGAATGCTCTTGTAATCGTTCATCTTTTTTTTTATCTATAGTTCGTATTGTATATTTTCTTCAATTTTCACTCATTTTATGACGTTTCTTATTTCATCGTTCATTTTTAAGTACCACGATAATCAGTATTCAACAAAGAAACACTTTTACATGAAACATATTGCCAGATTTTTCTGGATGGAATAGAATACTATTGGCACGGCTGTTAATTTTTCACCTGAGAAACGCATTAACCAAAGAATAATGTGATTATTGGTTTGACGAACAGGAGTGCCTGTGGCACTGTTGTCAGTAAAATTTTTTTACTGGTACTTGCAACTGTGATCATTTCCTTTACAAACAGGAGTGCCTGTAGTACGGTAATCAGTTAAAAAAAGTTGACTGTTAGTTTGAGTTGTTAATAGACATCTGTAGTCAATACTGGGTAGTCACTGTGGCTCAAGCGGTAGCGTTCGCGACTCTGAGGTGTCTGGTCGAGGGTTCGCGCCCCGTCACCGTCTGAACTTAGAAAGGACATGCACTCAGCGTAACGATTAAACCTGCCAAAACAAGTCCTTCGCAAAAAGGCAACCGTCCTAGCCCTTGGTAGAAGAGGGAGTCCGTGACGTAAAACCGGAACATCTGTAGTCATGTACCTGCAGAACGATCTTCATTTTTAACAAAGACATAAAACTGTCTCTCTGTCATTGGACACCTGTTGCTGTTACTGGCACGACTAAAGTGTGTCACTCTCTGTAATGAAGAAACTGATGAGATGATCTTTTAGATGAATAGCTATGCCTGCAGCACGGTCTTCGCTATTTTTTTTTAATAGAGAGACACATAAACTGTTCGTTTAGACTGTTAACGGACACTTCTGGCTGTTACCGGCATCGTTAAGGGTGGCACTCTGGCTCTCATCATGTTATTAAACCTTTCAAGACTTGTTCTTTATAGTCGTTCTATGACTTGTTTATGTCGCA